>VYXC01006791.1:22587-209798 GCA_013397175.1 Platysteira castanea | reverse complement strand
CGCGCCCGGGGGGCTCGGCTGCGGCTCCGCGGCCGGGGCGGGAACGAACCCTGCCAGCCGCTCTCCGCAGATTTCTATATGCATAGCTGTATGTCGATATCTGTATCTATTTATCTATGTTCTTCTCCGATGTTCGGCAGCAGCGTATTGCAACACGGACCGCCCGTGCGCCGCGCGGCACTTACACCATCACTGAGTTAACTGTAGATGTCAGACTGTGCTTACTCTGGGGTGATGTCAGATTGGTAATAACGCGCAGAAATGGGAATTCGGTGCGGGCAGAGGGTGATGGAGACGGCTCAGACCCATCTGGCGCGGACAGACCCGGCGGAGCCGCTCTGTTCCCGGTGCAGGGCCTGCTGCGGGGGCAGTGCCCCGGCGCGGGCGGAGCGTGGGGGCACTGCGATAATTAGCAATTATCTGTGGGTAGCTGCGGACTCGGAGGAGCAGATATTTGTGCCTAGAGCAGAGATACTTGGCTGGCTTTGCCTTACAAAGGTATTCAGGCGTGTGTTGGTTAGAGAGTCGGCCGATGCCCGTCTTGTCTGCAAGTTGTGCCATAAGGCAGCCTCCTCGGGTATCATCAGTCCAGAGGAGGAATTCTGTTGTGTGCTGTGGAAAGCTGGCTGTCATCAATAGGCAGTGTCATGTTAGCTCCCGATACTGCCTCTTGATTTCTCCCAAGCTGATCATGGACCAGTGAACTAAAGCTGAGAGATGCTGAAACATGTCCCTCACCTTATTCAGTTCCCCATTCGCCTGCCCTTCACTTTCCCCATCCCCTGGTTGGTTGGATTTCAATGGAAAAATTCTGGTTCTGAGCCTGTTCAAAGAAATCCGTGTGTTTTGGTTTTGCTTGTCTAACTTGCTGTTTGATAATGGCTGTAAGGCTGAAGATCCCTGTGCACAGGGTCTGGGGGTATTTGCCCTTCCGTACAAGTGAAGTGAACCGATCCTGCTTGATATTGTTTAACCTTGTATTATCTTAGGCATCGTATGATGAGGCAGCTTGATTTGTTTAAGGCTTTGTGATGATGCAATGCAATAATAATTATAAATCTTCTCATTGTCTGAAGAATCTTTAAATACTACACTGTCTTGGGAGGTACTTCATGTGTGTTTATTCCCAAGAGGCACGGGCATGGAGGAGCATTGTTTGATATTAATCATCTTCATTTTGGAGTGGGAGGGTGGGAGCAGTTTGGCACAGGTGTTTTAAGTTGTAATTTACGAGTGTGATGTCATGTGCTAGATAAGCTTTCCTAGGATTTGCCGTGTAAATTATGGCCTTTGTTTATATACATGCAATTACTTGTTTTGAAAATCCATGCTGTATAGTTTACTCGTGAGCCTGCACCGGAGCTGTGAATAAGATCCAGCAGAATGTGCTTCAGTTGCGCAATGGAGCTCAGTAGTTGAAAACATTTGGCTTTGCCTTGTGCTTGCAGCCTGCTCCAGGTGCGAAGGTGCTCCCTGGCATCCGCACGCTGCGATGTGCGTGGTGGTTGGCTGTGAAAGCAGTGGCCAGGTGCTTTGTTTACTTTCTACTTTCTCCATGATCTGGTTTGTTCCGTTTTTAGAAGAAGCGGGGTGCTGAAATGACTGATTTCAACTAATATGTGCCGGAGAGAGCAGCTTGGTTATTTCAGGCTGCTGTGGTTTGTTATGCAATCAGATTAACAGAGGTTGAAATGATCATTCAGCTTTGGGTAAATACGATCGATAGAACAGCGTGGATTAGGGTGGCTGTTTACATTGGGCAGATCTGCTGCAGTTGGTGTGTTGCAAATATTGGATGGAAACAGAATGAGTGGACGCAGTAATGTACTAAGTAAGTTTTTAGTAATCTCTTTGGGATTATGATGTACTTACTATCGACTGTCTGTGCTCCAGGAGCTTCTGCAGTGCCTTAGGTGCTGGCTGCACGCATGGGCAAACTTACTTTCAGCTTCATTTAGTTGACAACCCAAGGCCTCGTTGAACGTCTTTGTGCACAGGGGTGCGGTGCGGGCTCTGGGCTACCGCAGTCTGGGGCTGGGTCAAGCAAGATGACCAATGCTCAACTGGAAGCTTCCTAAATTAAACAAAAAGTACAATTCCAGCCACATTTGCTGAAGCTGGCAGCTCCTCAACTGGTCCATTATTAGTTGGCCGTTTCTCGTCGTTGTCATGGAGGCAGCATTGCTGCAGGAGAGGTTTTCAGGGCTTGTCTCCCTGAATCTGCTCAGCGAGGAGGCGATGATGAGCGGGCCGCACCGCAAAGGTCGGCGCAGGTACCGCTGTGCCAGGGGTGAGACCCCGCCAGGAGAGACAGGAGCTGAGAGGGAAAGGGGCAAGGTGGGGTGTGGGGAGGAGAGGGAAGTGTTGGTCAGCATGGAGCTCTCTGTGTGTGTGCAATACCTGGCTGGGACCCTTGTCTGCGGCTGCACTGCGGTGGGTTCGCCTGGGCTCTGCTGCTCTAGGAGTGCATCTTGTTCTGCAAATACAGGATGTGATGGCATCCAGTGTTCGGGGGAAAGGAGGAATAACCAACTCCGGTAGTCAGTTTTCCAGAGGCCTTGGTGTTGGTGTGGAGCCTGAGCCCTTCCAATCTTCTTCTCATTCAGGGAAAGGTAAGGGACCCTTGAGGATGCTGCTTTTCCATCCTCTAGCAGGGGATGGAACAGGACTACATTTTGAATACATGTTCAAAAATACTCTGGAAAGAGTTTTTTATTATTATTGTTGTTATTTATTTCCTTGCTGGCTGTGTTTAATTCAATATAAGCAGACATGTAATTGCAAAGGGATTTCACAGGCACTTGCATATGTCCATCACTGTGCTCCTGGCTGCTCTGTGTGCTGTATAACATTTGTGATAAATGTGTACATGAGCACATTTTGGGTACACTGGAATCTAAAGAGGTACTTTGGGGAATAGGTAATATAATTAAGGCAGTGTTGTTGTAGGATGTTCGGAAGAAGCAGTGTGGAATGTGATATGCAGTCAGTAATGTTAAGACTATTTCTTCAGTGGTGTGAGTTTACTTCAGCTCTGATTTATTAACAGGTTGGTTTCTTGTCATCTTCAATCTTGTAAATGAAGTAAGAGCAGTTATTCTATGTCAGACTAGAGATCTGTCTAGCTTGGTAGCTCTTCTGATGGGACCACTTCCAGGTGCATAGAAAAACTGGAACAGCGACGTTCTCCTCCTGATAAACCATTGTAGCAGCCACAGCTGTAGGAGACCTTTGGGCTGGTAGTTCCAGGGAGGCTTATGTGTTTAATAGCTGCTGATGGATTGTCTTCTCCAAAAAATGTCTTAATTAGTTTTGAAAAACTTCATGGCGTTAGTGTTCACAACCTCCTGTGCTGGTGAACCTCTGGTGTAATTGTCCAGTCTGAAAATGATTTTATTTTTTTCATTTTACAGTTTTCCATTTGAAGTGGTTGTGATTTTATCTGATTTCTGGAAGAATATATTTATTTTTAGATTTTCACACAGAAATGAGCTGTATGTGGGGATGGTAAGAGGTCTTAGAAGGTACGTCAAGATAACTGCTTTGAGTTATTTGCAGTGAGGTATAATCCCAGCCCTGTTTATAGTCACCTTTCGTGCATGGGTATCATTATGGCTGTCATATTTAGGTGACTGCATGCAAAAAAATGTTCAAATAGAAGAAGTGATTTCTGCAGCTGTGCATTCTGAACATAGATTGGGGTAAGTCTTGGTTCAGAACCACTCAGATGACAGAAGAATTGCTGCAAACCAAGGAGCAACTTCAGCAATGTTGCTGGAAGATTTACCAAAGTAAATCTTCTCAGGGGATCTGGTGCAACATTTTAGGGGATGTAGAAGGATGCGGAGAATGGAATTTAAAAGTTGTATCAAAGAGCTTGAAGTTAAGTAATACAGATTCCAATAAGTGCAGCATGATACAGAAAAAGCAGTGAGTCAGGCCCTGAATTGTTCTATAGGTTGGCTTCTACTATGCCACCCTCGACCATTTCAGGAATGGATGGGTGGTAATGAAGTTGTGGTTTAAATTCCACTTTTTCTTTGTGCGGCAGGGGAGCAGGATCCTTTGGCTGTTAACTGACCTACTGTATTTGCTTTTGTGCTGCTATTTCAGGAGTCTGGGTTACAGGAGCCCTGTGGGTCACAAAGTTCTGGATACTGGTGGTAAAGTTGTGTTTGATTTATTAAAAGAAGCTCTTCAAAGGCTGGTAATTTATTATTAGAATCATACAGTCAAAGAGTATCCTGAGCTGGAAGGGACCCATCAGGATCATTGAGTCCAAGCCCTGGCCCTGCCCAGGCACCCCAACAATCCCACCCTGTGCACCCTTGAGAGCGGTGTCCAAACGCTCCTGGAGCTCTGGCAGCCTCGGGGCCGTGCCCATTCCCTGGGGAGCCTGGGCAGTGCCCTTACTGTGGTGGCTTCTGAAATCCTGTTGATAAAAATGGGTAGAATTTTCATGTTTTTAAAGCAAATATAGATTCTTCATCTTGTCATTTCTACTATTATTCCACCCTTAAGCTTGTACATTTATGATTAAAGTGGGTGGAATTTCAGCCTGATGGTTTACGGGTGAAATAGTAGTAGAGACTGACCAGACAAACATTTTTCTTTTTGTTTTAAAAATAGAGAGGCTTATATAACGATGCTATACAGAACAACAGTGTATGCATATGGATAAGATCTCTGGAACAGTGTTAATCCAACAGCATCCCTTGCCTGTGTGTCTGCTGTTGCTTGCTTCAAAGGAAGGTAATTCTGGAGTGAAGAGATGGCAGTGCCAAGTGATTTAACTGGAGTATTGATCCAGTCCTGAGCAGACTTTAGGCAAGGATCTGGGTTAGAAATTTGGAGAAACAGGTTTTTAAACCATTGTGAGCTCCTAGTTTGTTATCTGGATAAGAGAAAGCCATTCTTCCTCTTTCTTTGTGTTTTGAGTTGTTTGCTGAGATTCATGTCTTAGTGTGTGGCATGTGCTTAGGAAATCTGAGGCCCGGTTCTGGAGAATAAAAAAAACAAACCAGTGAACATGTCTGAAAGGATCAGGATGGGATCAGAGGCTTTCCTCTTGCTATGAAAGAGGCCTCAGTTTGTTCTCCTTCTGTCTCTCTATCTCTAAGAGAGAAGCATAGAGTTTATCCATCAAGTTTGGAAAAAGATAAAGAGCAAGTTCACTTGAAATATGTATTTAATAGGGAAAATTTTCCAGGATCTATATACACAGGTGGGCATTTTCCCAAAATTATGTTAGGTGTTGAGGCCATAAAAATGTTGCTGCTAACCAAAATTCTAGCCCTGAACGTATCTATAAATACCACAGCCTCACCCCTTTGGCTCTGTGAAATGATATGTAGCTGGAATCATTTCATACATCAGGACATAAAAAGACCTTGGTGAACTTGTGCTTTTATAATAAACAAGGAAAAGTTTATCCGGGTTGCCCAGTTTATCCACACAAAGGCAGCTCTTTACTGGGGGAGGAGGAGGGACTTACCTCTTGGACTTTCCTCCTCAGGATTTTTATCTCATCTCATCCCAAGATTTTATTAATAAAAACAGAACAACTTTAATGTTTATGCATGTTAGGCAGACAGAGCTCTGCGTTTTGGAGCTGTGGCTTATTAGATTTTTGGAGCCTGTGCAATTTTGGGTATTGGACAGGGAGATTGTTTTTGCAGGAAGACACAGAGGAAGGAACACAGTGCTCGTATTCCCTTTCTTATGGTGGCAGCAGCATTTTCCATGCCATGTGAGCGTTCATGATGTTGGTGTGCTGTTCCTGGACAAGTAGGCTTGTTGAGGTTCACCTTTGTGTTTGGAGAATGCCTTTTAAATGGCTATTCAGTGAAGCTCTGAGTATCAGATATTTGCACATCCCCAGTGGAAAACAGTCTGAGGGAAGAAGCGTCTCGTAAACCAAAACAAATGCTGTCTTTCTAAGGGCTGGTAATGGGTTGTAAGCCCATTTCTACTTCAGCTTTGAGGGATGACTAAGATGTTTCTCTGTTCTGGCAATATCCACTTTAGATCCTGCTGCTTAATTTCGTCTACAGGCCTGCTCACCCCAGCTGCGTCTTGAAGGCAGCACAGCTGACGTGCAGTGAAAGCACCGACAGAGTGTGCAGGAGCCGGTCTTTTGTTGCCCATGGATGTGCCCGGCTCCAGGGCGTTCTCTGAGCCGGGGTGTTTCAGGCTGTGGTTCGGGCTGCTGAGCATGGCATGTGATGCTGAAGGACAGGCTGCTGCTCCTCTCTTCCCAGCGCAGCCGTGCCTCTTACGTGTGTGCAGTAGCTGTGGATGCCCAGAGGCTCAGCTTTCTCTTCCGAGCCTTTATTTTTGCAGGAATCTGAAATAGCAGAGCTGAAGCTGCTGAATAAGCCGGACTGAATCCAGGGGAGCAGATCTGGCTCTCCCCTTTGCCTGCCACAGAAATGTGGAGAGGACAAACTCCTGCGAATACTTCAGGGAATTGTTTGATTAGTGGGTGAAAGGAAAGCCAGACAGGGTTTTCTAATCCAATCTGTATTCTTTTTACCACCCAAAGGTCTAATGGATATAATTGTTTTTTCTTATGATTTATGTTTTTAAATTACTCTCTAGTTTTCAGGCGTGGGAGTCTATCAGCCAGGGCTACTGAAATGAAAATCAAAACCTTGCGATGGACAAGTTCCTGAGATGATCTCTGTTTAAGAAAATAGTAAGAGGGAGCTGTATTCGTTCTGCTTTGGTCATGTTGGATAAGGTGTGTCTTTGAGATTAAAAGGTCCTGATGCTCATGGGAGGAGGGGAGTGCTGCTTTCTTTTGTCTCCAGCATTGCAGCAGAGATGCTAATTAACCACCAAACAAATTGGATTTGGGCAAGTTTGCCTTTGCTATGGCAGTGAAAATGTTTTGTTTGGGAGAGCTGCACAAATTACACCTGCAGGCGTTCACGCAGGGATAAATCAGCCCCTGGCTGCCCCAAATCTTCCTGCTTCAGTCTGCAGAAATATGCCAGAGAAGCTTTGGGAATGGCAAGAGTCAGTGAGCATGTTCTGGAGCAGATTGTGAGGGGCACAGCCCTGAGCAAAGACGTCACAGCGAGGAGTGACTGTGATCTCAGCACAGAGAGGCTCCGTCAGCGGGACAGGCGCTTCGGGGTGAGCAGCTCGGAATGTGCGGCTGCTCTGCTGTTCTTCCCCAACGACAGGACTCTGAGCTGGATTCTCCTGTAACTACCCTTCTGCATCTTTGGCATTTTGGCAAGAGAAAGAGTGTTTTCTGAAAAATCAAACATTAAAACATGGAATAAGGGGCCTCAGGCTTAGTAACAGCGTTTAGGAGAATAATAAATGCTCAGCCTTGTGAAGCTGTGTTTAGTTGTACATTTATTTGGGGATTTTTTACAAGCATAATGGAAAATTATGCACTCAACTCTTGTCAGGGTTGCTGTGGGATTCAGGGGACCTAATTTCCCTAAGACTATGAAAATCCCAGGCTTTGCCATGTAATTTTTGTTTGCCTTTACACTTCTAGTCTCTGAGTCTTCTTTCATCCACAGCAAATGCTTGAGTGCTGCAACAGAAATAGTTTAAAAGCCAATGATTTGAGAGAAAAAGAGCTGGAGCTTCTTAGATGTCTGGGGACTGGATGAAGTAGGATTAATCTGGCATTAAGGCAGAAATTTGTGAGAGAAGCTCGGTCAAGTGACTGGCTGGAGAGGGGGAATTCATGAAGTCAAAGTCATTTCTTCAGCCGAAGGGGGATCAGGCTGACATGCTTCTGATGGGGTGTTTTGCCTGGCCTCTCCCACAGACTCTGGGGTAGCTGTCACATACTTTCTCTGCAACTGCTCGGCATTCTGAGAGCTCATGCCTTAAAAAAAGACTCTCAGAGTGAGCAGCTTTCCAGAAGGTCACTGGAAATTTAATGCTACAGTGTAATGAGGTTTGTGAGTTACCTGTAACACAAATAACAGTGCTGACAAGTTGCTTTTCAATTATTAATTCTTATACAGTAAGTTGCTGGCCATTAAGATGGGTTGTCTATGCAAAGTGGTTCCATAAAATGCAAATTATTAGCTTCTATGTGGGTCAGAAAACATTGCATACTTGGTGTAACTCTTGTAGTTAAATAGGCTCCTTTGCTAAGCAAATAATTTAAGCACTGGTTACTCTCAGCACTGTCAAAAACATACATGAGTTCTTGCTGAGTGTAAATAAAAGGGTTTCAGCTTTGAATGATGACTGCAACATTTGGCTTAAAAGCTATTTTTGGGCCATGGGCACAGCCCAAAGCCAGGGGATGTACGTGGCTCGGCTTCTGGAATGGCGTCAGGATGGAGGATGACTAAGTCACCCCTGCAACTTCCTCATTGCTCCAGAAAGGTGGTGATTTGTTGCAGCTCTGTGTCAGCAGTAAATCGCCGTCCACCCGCGCTGATTCAGCCACCCAGCATAGCTGGGAGTTAGGGATGTGCCCCGGGTCCCTCCCGGCTCCTTCCCACCCAGCAGCTGCCGAGGGTGGAAACAGGGCCATCGCCCTTCCTGCCCTGTGTCCGAGCGCCAGCCAGGCCACGGATCCTGTCCTCGTGGATACACGGGATCAGGACGGTGTTCCTGCTGAGTCAGGGAAGATTGGCTGGGCAAAGCCCCAGGGCTTTGGGCTTCTGAAGGTGCTGAGGCTGAAGCAATAGCAAATGTGGCAGAATCAGCACATAGTGATGTTGCTGCTTGGTGAAAAATTGGTCCAAACCCTTCCAGGCCCTGCCCTGGTTTTCCTTTGTAGGCAGAACAGGTTGGGCAGCAGCGCAGGACTGGGGAGACTACACAAAACAAGGGGGAGTTCACTGAAGGTGTTCATTAAGTGTGACGAGTCCAAGGTTCTTGTTTTTCTGGGGTTTACAGTGCCTTCAGCACATGAGGACGGATTTCTTTGCTCCCACTGCAATGAGTGAGGCAAGTAGTTGTGTTACTGCTGCCTTTTCCCTCCTGCCTGCTCTGAAAGAAAGGCCAAGGTGCAAACCCCCACCAGTCTAAAGCCCTGATTTTGAAAAAAACCACTTCATTTCCGGTACAGGAATGATCTGGCTGTGATGGAAACTGATGGCAATGCCTCCTCTCATCCACCCTGCTCTCCCAAGAGCCAGCACTATCCTGGGAAAGCACATGAAGAACCCACTTGCTCGCTCTTGTCGTCACAGCCCTTATCTCTTTAGTGGGGAGTAAATAACCAGGATGATTGTTGTGTTCCTGTATGTTTTGTGCTCTGAGCCAAATGCGGAAGAAACAACTCTTTTCTAGGGCATTTTTGCACCATCCTGTGCTTTGAAAAGGCACAAACAGGCTGTTGTTGGCTATAATCAGCATCCCAAGGTGCTGTCTCACCAAGCAGGAGGCAAGTTTTGATGCAGTCCTGGTCAGAGGCAGAGGTGGGAGGGAAGATCCCAGGTGGATTAACCATGCCATAAGGGTAAGGAAATTATGCCCCAAAATCTGTGGGCTTTCCTGATGTGTGGTGTCAGCTGGTTGTGACTGAATAACCTCAGGGATAAAATCTGCAAGTAGGAGTGGAGGCAGCCCTGAAGACTGGATTTCTCTTTCATGGTTGCTACCTGGTGAATAGTGCTGTCTGGTTTGCTGATGAATTCTTTTAATGAGTAAATTGGTGACCTCTCTATTTTTTTTAAGTGTTCAATTTTCCATTCTTTTTTCCTTGTCTATAATTTTCCATTCCTTACCTGCTGCCATCTCCCCTGACATGCTATGAACATGCCTGAATTTTTGTGTCAAAATGGTTTTAATGGCTTTCAAAATACTGAGTGTGACTGGGTGTAAAAATGAAAGTAGCATGTGAGCTTCAGCCTGCTGTTTCAGTGCCAGTGAAATCAAACTCCGTGAGTTAGCATCTGTATCCAAGTGCAGACTAAGCTGAGGTGCTGACTGTAGAAATGCTGACCAGTTGAGGGGGAAAACCCCAGCATTAGAAGAGTGCAGGGACCTTTCTGTATCATCAGACTGCAGGACTGGTTTTGGGCCTTGATTTAAATGTCAAAGGAGCGATGGAAAGCAGAAGATGGGAGTGACTTTGGCCCTTAAGGTAGAGTATGCCTGTTGGTGGTAGGGGTTGGAAGCTGTCTCCAGTTCCTCATCCCTACCTGGTCATTAGCCACCGGGTTGGAGGATCTGAGCTGCTCTAGGACTGAGTTTAAAAGTAAAGGAAGTTACACCAGGCTCAGGGGCAGCACCATAGACCTTCAGTTGTTTGTACTTACCTGGAAACGTAGGAGTGCTGTGTACATCTGTCATTGGCAGTTCCCCTAGTTTCTGTCCTGTTTGCTGCTTTGTTTTAGGGAATATTGGGGAAAAAAGAGAACAAGCATGCACTGATAAAATGGCTTCAAAGCCTGTGATAAGGAGGAGAAAATGTATGTGCTCCCAGATATTGCTGGAATAGGAGAAAAACGACAGGGGGTTGGGAATGGTGCACTGGGATAGGAGTTGGGAGACCACAGTTCCTTTTCCCAGGGAGCTGTGGAGCTGCTGTGGTGGCAGCTGCCCATCCAGGCTCTCTGCAGCCACAACAGTGTCTTTGTGGTAAGAACTGGAGCTTGTTCTTGCTTTGCCATCACAAAAATAAAATAAAAACTGGTTCTTTTTCTCACCTTTGAGATGGGGATTTTTGGGTTTTCTTTTCTTTTCTTTTTTTTTTTTTTTTAACAGAGTGAAATCTAGATTACTTTTTAAAATACTTTGATCAACTTGAACCTCAGTAGCTTAATCCTGTTCTCATAACAGATTTGCTTGTCAAATACTATTTTTAAGTTCAGAATTACAATGGAGAGTTTCCTCTTGCTGTCTGTGACAAGTACTAGTGCTCAGAGTGCAGTCCTGGGGCTGGGGTGTGCATCCCTATTTCCCGATGATGTCAAAGCTTCACCCACCTCTGCAGGGCGAAGGCGGTGCTGATGGACTGCAGGGTTGTGTTGCTAATGACTGTAAACAACAATTCTGACTCACTGGTCATGGAGGACAGAAGTACAATCAGGTATTGTGGCTATGTTGTTTACAAATAGGAAAATTTATGTAAATATCAGTGCAGATGAGGTTTAGCACATGTCTTTCTGGTTGTCCTCTTTAGAAGCTGTATGGCTCCCCTCCACATCTGGCGTTTGGTTGTCCCCCAACTTCAGCTCCCCACCACCTTTCTACAGTCCCTGCCTACCTCAGACAGACTGGAGACTTTAGGTACCTTGGGCTTAGCATGTGTTAAAAGTTAACATCTAGGAGGAAGTTCAGAGTAATGGTTGGCCACCATGATGCCCAGCAAAGGAGGTATTCACAGATGTTCATAGCATGGCCTGGGTTGGAAGGCACCTCGAAGATTATGTCATTCCAACCCCTGGAATAGCAGGGACACCTTCCACTACACCAGGTTGCTCCAAGCCTCATCCAGCCTGGCCTTGGGCATTTCATGTTGGCTGACTCTTCATTCTGGGGTAAAGGCAGAGCCTGAGCATGTTGTGCCTGCATCATCACCATCCAGAGCTGGTGTAAATAACCAGAAAAATGGTGTGGAAGGTGGGAATATAATGTTTGTAAATGTAATAAACAAGGAGGTGGCAAGGTAGGGGGCTGAGATGGAATGTGGAGAGCCAAACAGCTGGTGGCACGAGGCTGGAAACCTGAGCAGGAGAAACTGAGGCACGGCCTAGCAAAACCAAAAGGAGGCACTTGCTGTTGGAAAGGAAATTGTGTAAGGGCACATGTGTGCTTTGCATTACTGTCTCAAGGCATGTGGTTGGGGGTAGAAATAATCAAGTGCTTCTTTCTTCTGTCCTCCATGCGGTGTGTGCTATGAATAAAAGCTTTCTGAGTGAGTGCTCAGGGCCAGAGCTGATTTCTGTAGTCTGCCATGATTTTGTGTTGCTTTTCCTTTTTTTTCACCCTTCTCTTCTAATGGGTGACATACAGTTGGGCTGGATCCAGACAGAAAATTTGTCACTTGAACTCTGCTGAACAGCACCACTAGGTATGGGCAAGGCAGAAGAGGAAAGATTCAGTCAGGGTTTTTCTTCAATTCTGAAATATTAAAGATCAGCCAAAAAGCTTGTAAATATTCCGGTTGTGAACTGCAGTGATTCTGCTTAATGTGCTTTACTGATCTTCCTGTCACCTCTTCCAGGGGGAAATGTTAATATTCCACTTAGGAGTAGTATTTCTTTTGATCTTTGGCTGCACCCCTTGTTTGTTCCCTAAACCTTCTCTCTTTCTACCACAAACCACTTAGATAACTGGTGTTACAGGAAAATAATCACCACTTGTGTTAGTTCCCTGATTCTCAGTGGTGCTGGTTTGTATTCTGGGATTTGACTGCAAGACAGACAAGTAGATAAGTGCGTAAAAGGCAAAGCAACAGCAACAAGAAAAGAAAGAAATTGTATTTGATTAAAATCCATTTCTCTGTGGCACTTTAACTAAAGCTAATGGTGTGTGTGTTTTGGGTGAGAACTGAGGGTGTGGGTGAAGTTTAATGGATGAGCCTTCACTTCTTAAACTTGGGATAGGGCTTGATGGAAGAAAGCAGTCTCATCATGGCCTGGACACACTGTTGGGAAAGAGGGAGCACTGGCTGTAGGAATACAGTGATTTGTAATTCCAGTAGCTTTGGCTGGTTAAAAGCCCTGGTCTGTAGATGGAGGCTTGTTGGTATTTCTGTTTTGTGTCCCCACCCGTGCTGTGTGGTGCTGCAGTGACCTGCAAAAGCCAGAGCAGCACGAATTTCTGTGCCAGTTTCATGTTGCCACTTGTGCTGGCACACGGGATGTTTGACAGGAGAGGTCCTGGCAGGACACCAAGGAACAGGAGCTGGCTTGTCAGCAGAGGTACTGGAGGGAAGGCACGGACCTGGTGCAGCATGGCTTTGTGTCCAGGACAAAGAGTTCCAGTGCTGGTTTTGGGCAGGGAAGGTCATGTGTGTGGTATCTGCAAAGTCTTAGGCAACATAAAGTTGTCCCGTGGGGGTCTTCTTTATTGGTTTAACATTTTAAGGAGTTTCTAAAAAGCTGTTAAGAAATTCCTTGGTTAACTTTGCTTCCAAGTCAAAAGGATGTTCTTATGGAGTTTCCTCTCACCAGCACTAGCACCATTTCCCATTTCCTCTTCTTAAATTTCCCCTCACCACATTACCAGTTGTGTAATGTTGGTGCAGTGAAACCCCAGAGGAGATCAGGTGTTCTGGGAAGCGCAGTCATGCCTTTCAGCAAGGAGACTGGCTTCCCAAAGCTCACGAGGTGGGCAGGAGGGAAGGAACAGGGAAATGGACAGGAGAGCCCAACAGGTTATGCCGTGATGTCCATGGTGACTTGCTGCGTTGCACTTCCTGCAACTTTAGTTACTCTTTGCAGAGAAAAGAGTTGCCCCCGTACTTGGGTTGGGGTAGGAGGGAGTGTTATTACCTGGTGGTTTCTGTATTCCTACACCTACATTTCCCATGTATCTGCTTTTGGTTTCTCTTGGGTGCAGGATGAAATGGACTTCGTGGACCTGATGTAGTTGCTGGGAATACCTGCATTACCATCTCATCTTTAAAGTCTTGGGAGGGCTGATGGGGTCTGTGTAGGATGGCTTGGGGGATTGGGGGATTCCACTGAACGCTTCCTGAAGGAGGAATCGCTTCTTTCTTTGTTTCTGTACATCCCCAGCAGAGCTTTTTGGATAACAACAGTTTGGGAAAGCAGAGGAATGTAATGAAAGTTTGTCGACAAAGTTGAAGAAGAAGAAGGCCTGTTCTCGTATGGCTATAAGAGCAGAGGGGTGGAAAGGTGGCCTTCTTTTGCCTTTGCTGTGCTACTTGTCCTTCGCTTTCCTGTCTGTAAAATGGTGTAAGAGTGCCAGCCACCTCTGCTCAGCACAGGGGAACGAAGGAGTAAAAGCTCACTGAAATTGTGAAGTGTTTCCCTGTTCATAAAAAGGAGCAACTGTTCTGTTGGGGTTGGGGGGGGTTTGCCATCTTTCATTTCTTTTACATTGTTTTCTCATCTTCCTCTCTGATGTGTGCTGAAGGAAGTGCTGGTATTCCTGCAGTCTCTGAGGAATGATGGATTATCATCTGTTAAGGCACTGACAGTCTAATTGAAATGGTGAATTTTGAGCACGCTGTGAGTGCACTTGTTCCTTGTGTGCTCAGTGCACAGACTCAGTGTCTGTGGTGTATGAATGTTTCCTAGTGACAGAACTCATTTTCATGTTTATACACTTAATGATTTGGTTTGTTAAAACCCCCTTATTTTTAGTCTCTTTGAAGCCAGTAGGAAAATTATTTTACTTTTAGAGTTGGTCACTTTTTTAAAGACTGCACTTTTTTCCTCCAAAGCCTGCAAGTAGCATTTTTCCTCATGTTTTCTGCCTGCTCAACTATGCACAGCCAATCAGAATGTTATTTTTTAGTCCTACTATAACTTGTATGGTAAATAAGCAATTTATTGTGTTCTCCATCAGATTCCTGCCTTAGCTGAGGACAGCATAAAATGACTGAAGTGATTGGGCAGCAGCTCTAAGAATAAAGATTTTGCCATGTCCAATCTCCTAAAATGCCTCTGTGCAGATGCAGGAGCAGGGATGGTAGGAATGCACCTGTTCCTCCAAAGGAACTCTAATCAAAGGTGCAAATACCCATCACTGAAGGTATATTTGTAACACTGATAACAACTTTATCTTAGCTTTTAAGCACAATCATAGAGTCATTAAAGTTTGAAAAGATCTCTAAGATCAAATCTTGCTGTTCCCCCTGCATTGCCAAGCCCACCACTTACCCGTGTCCCCAAGTGCCACATCTACATGTCCTGTAAACCCTCTCAGGGATGGTGATTCCACCCCTGCCCTGGGGAGCCTGTTCCAGTGTCTGACCACCCTTTGAATGAAGAAATTTTCCCTAATATTCAACCCGGTATTCCCAATCTAAACTTTCCCTGGCCCAGCCTGAGGCCGTTCCCTCTCCTCCTGTCCCTGTTCCCTGGGACCAGAGCCCGACCCTCCCGGTGCCCCCTCCTGTCAGGGAGTCGTGCAGAGCCAGAAGGTAATAAGCATAAATAAGAAAGTAGTAAGGATAAATAAGAAGGTAATAGGGATTAATAAGTAACAGGATGCATGCAGAGACAATAGTGCAGGTTGCAGCACAGGACAGCTGTCCAGGTAAGCAGCCAGTGTCCCCTGGTGACCCCGAGATTAGCACTGGTGACAGACAAGGACACTACCTGCGATTCCGGGTTTGGTGCCTTTTGCATGTTCTGAGTTAATTAGTGATTTGTGTGCAGATTGAATTGGATGGCAGTAATTACTGCAGTGCCTTTGTCGAAGGAGACATGTACAGGTTTGTCAGGATTTCAGGAGAGTGGGTGGGTGTCGTGCAGACAGACCATGGCAGCAGGAAGCTCTGGCTTTAGGTTGGGTTTTTTGCCGACTGCTGGCTCCAAAGCCTCACTTGCCCCTACCTTTCACTCTCTCCCCATTTTACATGTGTTAATTGGCTTCAGCCAAAAGGTGTTCTTGCCGAACTTGTTACAAGTGGAAGCCAGTTTAAAGCACGTTGTAGCAGTGTACATATTCAGGCACTTTGTCTGAGGTGATCTTCAGAAACGCAACACAACAACAGCAAATGTGCTGGGGCTTTGTCTGGAGCTGTGGAAACCTGTCCTGGCTGTGGTTTGGTGTCAGCAGCCACCCTGCTCTTGGTGGCTTTCCATTCTCCTTTGTCAGCTTTGTGAGGAAGCGAACTTGAAGCAGGAGGAGAAGATAAGTGGAGACTGAAATTAATATTAAGCACTTCTAGATTAATTTCACTGAAAAAAATCCTGCTTGATTTCTGTGGGAGGAGCGTTTGCCAGAACCATGCCAAATTCTCCTGAAAAAGAGCTGGAGAATGTTAAGCATGAACCCCACAGCATTTCACAGGAGTTTATTCTGTTGTTTCAGTAGTGACTCATCTCCAGAATGATACATCTTCTTCACTATGTATATGTAAAGGAAAAAAAACACTGACAAAGGGCTTAGAGCCATCTCAGAGCCATGCAAAATGCAGTGTCCTGTTCAATTATTAGTTAAAGCATCTGAGTGTCTCAAGCCCTTAGGCAATTTTGAGAGTTATCCTGGCAAAAGATGTTTGCAGCCAAACCTGGTTGACTTTTTGTTAAACATCCTGAATTTTTTTAAGAGTGTGGAGTGAGGCAGAAGTGGTAGGTATAGACAGAGGAAGAAGTGCTGGATATGATTCTCTGAGTGGACAGAATTGTTGTTTTTGAAACCTCAGGGGTTGTTAGAACATCACTTTTTCCTTTCTGTACATCACATCTTTGGCTAAATGACCTGAGAATTAAAGATCAGCATTCCAGTGTGTTTGTTAAATGCTTTGCTTCCTGAGGTGGCTGTTCAGAAAGCCGAGGACTCTTGTCTCGATTCTCCTCCTGCCCCTACTCAGCATCCTCAAAAGGCAGCAGTGAGTACGAAAACAGGAAAGGGGAATGATAAAGTGTGGGAATCAAGGGAGTGCTGAGTTAGCAATGCCAGGAGGAAACAGCTCTAACAACAGCCTTGCTGCTGGTGAAAAATAAACTGGAGGTGAACTGACTTAAGATACTTCTGAAAATGGAGTTCTCTTTCTTGTCAGATTTTTCTGTGACTTCTAACAATTTTTTAGTGCAATAAAGTAGAAAGCACACCCGTTGTAGTGACTGGATACTGGCATTAGTGTTTTAGCAAACACCTACACAGCATATATATGGACTAAATTATCTAAAGGGCTTGTTAGCATATCATCTGCATGCAGAAGAAAGTGATGGTGGTGATGGATGCTGCTTAGAAATTGTGTGAAGGACTCTGGCTCCTTTTTGCTTTCCTTTTTCTTTTCATTGTTTTTCTCCACAATAAAAATGTCTGCTGTTTTTGAGGAGGTCTTCTTCTCTCTGTCATTATTTTTTGTTGTTGTTTTGAAGGACTTAAGACATTTTTCACTGTTTTATCATAGGAAAATTTTGTAAGGTATCCAGCCAGTGCTTTGGTGAAGTTCATAGAGCACATGAAATAGTGGAGAGCAAAACCATCCACCAGTGATAGTATTTGATCTACAAAACAAGCTGTTTCTGAGAAAAGTTGGGTAGTGCTTGACTTGATTTTGTTTTGTTTTGCTTAGGTTTCTTGGCTTCCAAATCAGTGTTGAAAAATACCTGCCAACTGTAATTATTTTACTGGAAGTTTAATGAAAGGTCTAATTTTACTGGAAGCCTGGAGGAGAGGAGGAGACAGAGCTGGAGAATGGCATCTGATGTGGAGCAATGGTGATGTCAGGTGTATTTAAGATAAGTGAGCTTGCTGTTAATAAAATAAACACACAGTGCTGCTTTTGGCCCACCGTGGGCCATGGAAGTACTTGTGGCAAGCTGTTCACTTCACTGCTGCACCAAAAGTCTTGGCTGGTAATTTTGGTTGTCTTTCACCAGACCCTCTTGGCATGTGTGTAACTTTGAGCCCTCAAGCTTGTTGTGGTTGAAGTATGTGTGTGTTTGAAGTGCTTTGGCTGAAAAGAAAATCAGTACTATTCTGATAAGGAGACGGGAAGTATTAAATTGCTTAAAATACTCTCTTTTCTCATGGGATTCAGGTTTTCTGTTAAAAACTCACTATTGTGCTGATATTTCTCCATCAGGGAACCTTTGAAGCAATTTCAACATTTTGAGATGGGTCTGCTAAAATGTTCCTTGTCCAGCTTTCCTCTTAAGAAGGACAGAAAGAGAAGAGAGGAAAAAGTAAATTTTCAGAGGGTGTCAACACAAAGAGCAGGCTGTCTGGGGAGGATCCAATTTCTTCCACATTATGTGATGCTCTGTGGTGGAGATTCCCAGATGTGCAGGCACAGAGATGTGGCTGGTGTGAGACAGGTGGGTTACACCTGATGGCTTTGCATCCAGCAAAACCCCAGTGATTTATATTTGTTCCCAAGAGGAATGGTTTGAGAGGAAACATCTGTTGCTCTTAGAACTTGAAGTTTTTTGATACAATCCTGGTCATCCCTCTGGAATTCTCCTCCCTCTGTTCAAGGTGAGCTGCATTCCTCTTGTGGGTCACTTATTTATTTATTGAGTGAAAGATCAAACCCCCTTTTCAGACCCCCTAAATCTTTCATTTAACTTTACTCAGCAGGTTATGTAGTGTACCACCGACTTCTGGTTATGCTACCCATCACAAAGCACGTGAGGAGTTTTAACTGCGGGACTGATAAATTTCTGAAATTGGAGAGATGGTAAAGGATTGGTGGTTCAGATGTGCTTTGTGGGAAGCGTTTACAGAGCACAAGGGTTGTGGCAGGAGCAGTTAACGTTGCCTTTTAATAATTTAGGCAAAAGTGTTTGGGAAGAATGCAGTGGGAAACTATTTTCGTGTTGTTCTCAGAGGGAAAATAGAATCCATCCTGTGAGCACTGGGCAGGGCAGTGACAGTGCTGGGCACAATGCAGTTTTGTAGCTTGCTGTGAAAATGAAGAAGAATGAAGGGGAGGGATGAAGGGAAAGGGGACTCTCTTCCCTCACCCCCTTTTTCTTCAGGAAAAAAAACCCCAGACCCATAAGTTTTCTCAGTTTACTCATTGAGAATAAACTTGTAAAGGTGTTTATAAACCACCTTGTCTGGTTAAGCAAATCAGCAGAATCTGCTTAGGCAAGGAGCCAGGGAGGGTATTGCTGCCTTTCTTTTAAATTTCAGGTAGAACCTTAAAATTAGGGGTTGCTACAAGTCCCTCCAGCATATTTCATATAATTTGATATTTACACACTGAAAGCCTGTCTAGACTCTTCCCAGTTGTGTTTATTATGTACAGCGTCAATCACTGCGTGTCTCTTCTTGTCAGTTTGTATATGTAAGATTCATCCTGGTCTATCTGCATCTCCCTTTTCCCCATAGAACTCGCCCTGAAAAGCTTACTCTCCTTTTCCTGTAAAATTGCTCCTGCCAGCAGTGTCCTGAGCATTGGTTTTGTCTATGAGCATGGAATGTTTTATCTGATGCTCCAGGCTTGCTGCAGAGACCTCAGCTGACTGGATCTGCTTCTGGAAACCATCTGTCATGGTTTAATAGATGTTGGGTGAATGGGAGGAGAATCAGAAAAAGGTAAAACCTGTGGGTTGAGATAGGAATAGTTTAATACTTGAACTAAGCAATAATGATATTATTAGTGTTATTATTATAATGGAAAGAGAGATCACTGAAGAGGGGAGTCCAAGCCAGACCGATGAGTGATCCCAGGGCAGTCCCTCACCACCCCCCTGATGCCCAGCCCGTCCCCCAGCAGCCATCAGCCCTCCCGGCCACACACCGGGTGTGACATCCCACGGTGTGGGAATCCCTCTGCCCAGGGGCACCAGCTGTCCTGGCCATGCCCCATCCCAGCCTCTGGTGCAGCTCCTCGCTGGCAGAGCTGGGACACTGCAAAGTCCGTGACTGGGGGTAAGCTCTGCTCAGCACCAACTGAAGCATCAACATTATTCTCAGGGTGAATCCAAGCCTCAGCACTGTACCAGCTACCAGGGAGAAAATTAACTCTCTCCCAGCCTAAAGCAGGATACCATCTTTTTAGCTGAGGCTGATTCATTGTGTTCACAGGCTGAGGGCTGATCTATTTTAATCTGGAACCCACTGCAATTATGTTTAGATGTCTTTTTGCACCTATGTAAGATGGGAATTGTGGTACCCTCCATCTTCTGTGTGGTACCCACCATGTTCTGAAAACTCGTCCTGATGGCTGGAACAAGCAGCATTTCATAAGGACTGGATGATAGTAGTTACAGTGTTTATTTTTAAACCCGGTTTGAGGTTTTTGTGTGTTCTATACTCTATAGTTTGAGTAGGTATTGCAAATTGTCTTCTGTGTGACCTTGTGCTAGTGTTTGTTTATCTTCTGTTTTATGCTTTAATCACAGGCTTTTTGGGGGAGTCTGCTCTTGCTCCATGTTTTCAGTGTCCAGCACAGTGGGATTCTTTCTCATGCTGCTCCTATGTACTACAGAAATTGAAGTAATAATGAAATTGCATGCAGCTCTCTTTCCTCTCCTCCACAAGCTGCTTTAAATCGTTCAACCCTCCTTTCTTATCTGCAGCCCTGTGAATTGTGCCTAGAATTGTTCTGAGCTTGTCAGAGTTCTCTGCTGCCTGTTTGGTAACAAGGGACACTGTTTACTTACATACTGGTAAACCCTTTATGTTAAACAGGAGCAGAAGCTGTTTGCTGTGTTCTGAGGAATTCAAGGAATCTTGAACAACAAACAGTTTTTCCTGTTTGTTTTCTAAATGCTGAAATATTTACTTCTTGTCTTAATCTTGCAGAGACATCCTTCACAGAACATGTGTTTAAAAAAGAAGCAAATCTGAAATCTCTAGACAAGGGATTAGAAAGTCAAATCCCAGTTTGGAAGGTAGATATATTTATTCTCTGTGTTCACACTTGATTACAGTAGATGCAGCATTTGGTTTTGTTTTGGTTTTTTTCCTATCCCTTGCTGCTTCTGGAAGTATTTTGCATATTTCATTAACAGTTTCACATTTGAATTATTCTCCATCAAATTTTTGCTTCCCATTATCAGTCTCTTCTGCTGTCATCTGAAACACTTCCTTTCAAGTACAAGAATTAAGGGAACACTAGAGCTCCTGTTTCTGCAGAGGTTTGTGGATGCAGCCTTGAGAGCATTAAGAGGCAGAAGAGCTGCACAGAGTTCCTTGTGAATAACTGTGTGAGTGGGGTCCTCCTGGGGCCGGGTGCTGCGGGACGGAGCGTCTTGTCCTGCACTCTGCAGAGAGCCTTGGGAAGGAGCTCCTTCCGTTCCAAGGTCTCACTGACCTGCCTGGCCGGGCTTCTCTGATCCCTGTCTGTAGGACTGAAATGAAATCCCTTACTGCCAGTGCATTCCAGTTGTACAATATACAAGAATTTGATTTTAGTGAGTGGCTGAAAACAAAGCCTGATATTGAGAGCTATATCAATTTATTTTCTTATTTAATGGGATTGTCTTCCTTCCTTTACTTATAAACAAAACGCATGCACATGAAAGGGGAAGATTTTAAAGGCTTTTTGGGACTGGAATCCTACCAAAGGAGTGATAATTTGCTTTATTGACTTCTTTTCAATTGATTGGAAACAACACAATTTTATTTTTTCTCCCGACTATGTTAATATTGTGCTCTGTGAACATTACATGGCCTTTCTCTTCCTGACCCATGGTAGAGTAGATGTCTGTGTTGCTGGATGTTTTCCCTGGCCTGTCCTGCCTTGTCTGTCACAGCCTTGGGTGCGGTTTTCCCGGTCCTTGGTGTCTTGGAGGGTCCTGGTTCCAGGTGTGCGGTACGGGTAGTTTGTGGTAACCATTCTTGTTTATACCAGGGTCAGGGGGCTTGGGGCATGAATCCATGTTCCCAGCTATTCTGGTATTAAGACTTCCCAGTGCAGAGTGATAAATGTGTCATTGTGACTTGGATGCACATCTCTGCGTCTTCACCTGGAGTCGCAGCTCATGAAACTGAACTCATTTGTTTGAAAAATATATATATGGAGTGAGGAGTTGGTAAGGGATCCAACAAGGTATTTCCCAGCTCTCTGCAGGGAAGGCATCTTCACGGTTGTGGAAAAGGTCTTGGTCAAAGCTGTCTTGTGTTTCTAGAGAAAAATTCCTGCTGAGGATGCAGAAACTTTCCTCTAATCCAGATCATCAGGATTATCTGGATTATTATTGTTATTTATCAACAAGAATACCCTGCAATAAAATCCTTCTGTAGATTTTAAGTTCCTAAAAGGCAGACCACAGAGTTAAGATTGGTGGGGTTTTCTCCTCCCTTGGATTTTAGTGTTGCTGAATGATAATGGTACCCATTTTTATACCTGCTTTTGCAGCCTGCAGCCAATTTTCTTCATTGAATTTCATGCAGGTAGATTACATATAAATGCAATATTGTCATTAACGATACGAGTGGTGTCCTAAATATCTTCATACACTGTGTTTGCACGTCAAAAATGGTTAACCTTCATTTCAGAGGTCTGATGTTTCTTTAGCAAGAAAATAATTGAGTAGTACAGGAACATGCTCCCGATAAATACTGAAGGATGCCCTATTGTAAGAGAAACTCAAGTGCATGTTAAACAACTGCAGGCAGATCTATTTTGTAGTTTAATAGAGGAGCTCATTTGAATGTTCTCCTGAGGGAATGCCACTTTAGTGAGCGTGTTGGTTGACTTGTAAGAACTAAACCACTTGTATCAGAAGGGAAGCCCTGTGGGATGTCGTGTTGAGAGGGCATGTTGAACAGTGTGTGTGAGTGTTTGAATCTTTTGGATGTGGATTCGCTGTCACAATAAAGTTTTGGATGAGGCAGAAAACGAAGGTAATCCTTGGTCAGGCCCAAAGCCCCTCTCCAGCTCTCTTGGAGCCCCTTTAGGGACTGCAAGCATCTTTTCCAGTGAACCTGAGGCTTGTGCTTCTCTGAGCATTTGAGATACAGGAAATACTGAGCAACAAAATGTTGTTATTTTCTTTTTTTAAAGCAAGTTAGAAAGTCAGTATCATTTTGCCCCTGCGCTTTGTTCCCCAAATCCTGTTCCTGCTGGCATCGAGCACCTCTGGCTTGTGCCTGGAATCCAAATGCTGCCATGGCAGATCCTGAATGGGGTCCTACCCCAGATTTGGAAGTGGCTTCAGGAATTTGCGAAGATGTTAAATTTGCAATTTCAATTTATCATTGTCTG
This sequence comes from Platysteira castanea, assembly GCA_013397175.1. Lineage (NCBI taxonomy): Eukaryota > Metazoa > Chordata > Aves > Passeriformes > Platysteira > Platysteira castanea. The sequence goes on along the minus strand of VYXC01006791.1, from coordinate 187,045 downwards.
CACAGAGCTTTTATTCTGTAGTCTGCCTTCCTGTTACATGCTTACTTTTTACAACTTGAGTGCCTCTGGCTCTGCAGTTGAAGTTAAGGCTGTTTGATAAAGGAGGGGGGAGTTGGTTTTGTTTTGGCTTTTTTCCTGAAATACAAATTATTTAAAAAATTGGATAATGTGCTGAAAAATGCTTGCATGCCTCATATACAATTGTATCTGTATATAGGGCAGGTTAGTAATCTTTGCAGAATCACAGCTTACTACCTCAGCTCTGAAATCATTGTTATTTCCTGTAAAAGTGCTTTTTTATTGCATTAAGAGGTTGTGCCCCTTACGTGTCAGCAGTGATCACCCTTTTGGTCATTACACTCGTGGCAATTGTTGACTACATAATCTCGTACCTTTTGGCTTATGAGAGATTATTCATGAAGCGCAGTGAATGAACTGTGCTATCATGATGCCTGGCAGGTACAATTTTTTAAGGTGTTAAAATGCATTTTACTGAATCTGCTAAAATTTCTTTTTACTTTGGTTTACTATTTACATTGCAATAGCCTTGAAACCTTTAACTGATGCTCCCTGACTCTTTGCATGCCTTCAGAAGTACTCAGGATTTTACAAACTGAATAGGATATGATGTTTTTCCTGTGAAAAATTTATACTACAAGCTTTTTTCTTGGCAGATAGCCAGCTTTTTCTTAAAAATGATACCTGCACTTAAAAAGTGAAAGAAGCAACAAATTTTTCTTGATCTTTTTGTCCAAGTACTAATTACATGATTTGTATAAAGCTCTCAGACTTCAAATGCAGTGTATCTCCATTTTGAAGGATAAACCTAGGGTACTATTTTTCCAAATGCCATTAAAAAAAGCCATAAGTGAAGGGGTCTAACATACATGCAATTCTGTAAGAACACCATTCCAAGGACAGCCAAATCCCTAAAGCTTTAAGCTTCTCTTTGATTCCGGGGATTAGTGGAGATTTCCACTTTGCACGGCAAATTTTTGGGCTGTTAGGGATGCCCAGAGGAACCGTGTTTTCTAGGGAGATGAGTCAGGTAGGATCAATATTGCTCCCAGTCCTCCTCCAGTGGTTGGCAGAGCAGCTCCAGATAGGTTTGAACATTCCAAGGTTTGAACATCCCACCTGTACTTTATTAATGCCAGGGATTTATGATGCAGCTGCTGATGGGGTCAGTGACAGTCAGACACGTTCAGGTGGCATTGCCACACCAGCCTTCTGTCACAGGGTTGGAGCAGAGGCTCTTTGAGAAAGACAAAGTTCTTCCTCACCCTGGGTGAAATGTTTGCAGTCTTTTTGGGTAATGTAACACAACACAAGGGGAATATTCAAGTCCTGGTGGAATGATTCTCTTGCCCATGCAATAATAACCACGTAATGACTCAAGCTGGGATAGGTGTACTTGGTCTCACCTCTGAGGATGTTTCTAGAACAGGCTGATCATGAGGAAAGCTATGGTGAGAAAGGCTGCAGAGACACCAGAAGGGGATTTCCAAGTGCAAGGAGAAAGATCAAAGGTGAAATAATACGAGATATCTGTGGTATTTAGAAGATAGATGTTCTGTAGTCCAGCAACATCTGTATGTAAGAAAAGGACTGATTTGTATCAGGCATTTACAGTCTAAAATTGGTATTTACAGTATAAATACTGTGATGTGCTTGTAGCATCTCTTCTGGTGACAATCCTGAGCAATGCGGGAATCCTGTTGAGTGGAGTCAGCTGTCTCGGTGAGCTGTGGCTTCTCTCAGGCCAGAACAATTATAAATTTAAACCTTAACAGTAAAATAGCATGAGGCTAAGGAAATGCTCAAAGAATGGGAACTGTCTCCAAGGATTATCAAAAACATAATGCGGGGTTGCCATAAGTCCTTCAAGAGCTTCAGAAGCAGCGTGGATGTGGTCAGCTGGGGCAGGGGTGTGATCCCTGGCTGACTCCCTTCTCCTGGGGTGACTGTGCGAGGGATAAGCCAGGTAGCTTTGGTTACACAGGAGTTTTAATTTGATCTCATTCAGTGGTACAGTCCCTCTTCATCATCACTGCTCACCCCCAGATCAGCATCTTTTGTCAGACACTCACTGGTGGTGTACCTCCTGAAACGAGACAAGTTCCTTGGACAGCTGTGGTTGTTAAAACCCAGTTTTGTAAATAATTCACCTCCACCAGGGCCTTACAGCCTGAGCAGCTGCAGGTACGAATCGAGGAGGCCCTTGGTGAATATTTCATCATCTTTTGGAAGGGCTGTTTTTGGCAGGGACTAAAGCAAAGGAATTCAAGGTAGTAAAATATGTGCACTCAGAGACAAATATTTTTGGGTGTAGAGAGACCTCATGTGAGAGCTTCCCATCAAACTCCCAAGTGTGCTTTTATCATCTAAAACAAGAAAAGAGGATTCTGCTCAGCAGATGAGAGCAAAATTTAATGCAGGGGTAAACACAAACAAGCAAGAGACTTTTAATACCTTTTTTCATGATTTAAAGTTGTACTATTCTCTTGCTGTTTTGATAGAATCATCTGTTTCTTGGTTTATCTTCTGCAGAGGATAGGACAGATCATGCTTATGAATGGCATGAGCAAATTTTAAAATTTATTTTATTTTTCATGTGTGTTGTTTCCCATCACCATAATGTGAAGCTCTAACAATAGAAGCCTACAATTAAGAAAGGATATTATTAGTATCTGAAGGTTTCTGACACTGTTCTTTACTGTAGGTTTGTCAGCATTTATACTTTGTCCTTGTCTCCTGCTTTAAAGTTTTTAGTAGTGTACGGTGTGAAAAGTTTTGTTTTGCATAATAAGAATATTGTCAGTGCATAAAAAATGCTTTGTTTTTAGTGAAAAACCCCAAACCCACCCCAAACAAAACGATTTCCAAGTGATGCACTTTGACAGTGGATACCAAACTGATGCTCCTGGAGAGCTGTGCTTTAATTAAAACCTGTATTATTATTTGTTGCAACCAAAGCTGTTTGCTCTGTTGCAAGACCCTTCTCTTTGACATGTGAATCTGCTGCTCAGCCAGACATTGAATGTCTTACCAATCCTTTATATTTGTCATCTCACGTTTGGAAACACACAGAGAGCAGAACCCCAGTAGGGTGCAGCCATTTCTTTGCTCGACATCTGGAACTGTGCTGTGATTTCACGGCTTATTCTTAACCTGAACCATCAGAGCACAGCTCAGCAGAGGCTGCCGGCTGTTGCTTGGCATCGAGGAGAAATTACATAAATCTGAAGGCTGGGGCTGTTTCTGTCAGAAATGAAGTTCCCCAGGATTACTGAAAATTCATCTGGAGTTGTTGGAAGTGCCTGGGCTTAGGGAGCTTGATATGCACGTGTCACAAGGGTTATGGGCCCTTCCTCCCCCACCCCATCCTTCCTCTCCTGCAGGCTGCTCTTCCCAGCTCCTTGGAGGAGAGCTGCACAGTCACAGAATAGAATGCTTTAATTTAGAAGTTCCATACAGTGTTGTTATTTAGAGGGGTAAGTCTCATTTGAATTAATATTAATCAAGACCACTTGATTGAGGTTAAAGGCAATAAATAAATGCAGCTTTTATAGCCATGGGAAGTATTTGCAACAGGTTTCAAAATTATTTTAAAAAACAGTGTTGGGATAATTAACAAGAAAGTAGTTTTAAAGCTTGCTTTGCAGCCCCTCTGGAAAGCAATTTTGATGTTTAAGAGGATGAGAGATGTTTTCTGTCCTGGAAACCAGCTGGCAGAAGCTCTAGCACAGAGTGCTCTTAAATCTCTTTGAGCTGAGAGAGCCTGGCACCATGGGAGGAGGAGGTAAGGACTGGCATTTTTAGAAATCCTGGTTTTGAACTGCAAAGATGTGTGTACTGGTGCCTTCTAGATGCTTTGTTTTATAGGATATACATACATATGTTTTTATGTGTATATGTGTGTGTACACATATTTTTTATATGTATCTGTATGGGCAGTTACACCTTTGTGACATTATCATGCCAGAGGGGAAGGCGTAGAGGAGAACAGGAGCACATATTCGGAGGTACTCACAGCTTCTGCTCACTTGCTCCTTCATGAATTGTCCTAGATTTACCTCATTTACCTTGGGCGGGTGGAAGATACAAATTTTGTTCTCTGACCCAAGAGCAGGGATATCTAGAGGGGCTGAAGGTGGCTGGGCTTTTCGCTCTAGGCAGCAGTAATTTGTTTGAAACATCTAATGAACTTTGATAAAATGTCTAAGGAGAGAAAAAAAAAAAACAAAACTAATGTAGGGCTTTGCTCCAAAGGTTTTCTAGGCTAAAAAAGCAGTTCAGAATACGCCTTGAAAAGAGGTAATTCAAGTAACTCTTACTGTGAGATGAGTGAAAATCTATGGACTCGGTGTGTGGGACCAACAGGAAATGATCCAAGTGGGAAGAGTGCCTTGCCCTCAGTCTGGGGAAGTGGGAGGAAATGTGCCAGTCAGGATTGTTTTTCAGCTCTCCCTGCTCTGCTATTTTGATTGAGGCTCCTCTTGCAAAATACGATGCTTCTTTACAGAGAAAACATCCATTGACAGGGCAGCTCATGGAATGGGAAGCTTAGGGTTGAGTTGAAGACTTAATGAAGGGCTGTTGGCAAGGAGCTGTCTGAAAGCATAAGCTGACTGTGGTGCTGCTCAGGAATACAAATTCTTCCCTTGAAGGGAAGGCATTGAGGGGTGCGTATGGAATCTCTCATGCTGAGCATGAAAATTTAATCTGGGTAAATGACATCCCCTGGTCGGTAGAAATTAGGGAAGAGGAGCTGCAGCTCATGGGTGTGCTAATAGTGCCCAGCAGCGAGGGGCCCGTGGGGCTTTCACCAGAGATTGTGTGAGACGGGCATAAGCTGCAAGAACTGCCTGGCATGTTATGATGCTACATCATGACACCTCTCCAGAGTGTTTTCCGTGACTAGAACTTGCTGTGAAATGGTGCTGTGTCTTCAAGAGGGCTTTTTAGAATTTGTGAGGGATCTACTGAATTACGGTCTATCAGGGTGAAGCCTTCTGCTGGTGAGACCAGTTGACTGTTGAGGTACATAAACAAAGTGTGTGTGAGGGTGATTGTGAGATATAATCCTGACCACCAGAATAAAACGTGAGTATCTGTTACAGCTCATCTCGCTATACAAATCAGTACAAATCTTTTGATGTAGTTTTTAAAAAGTATTTTAACTCAGTATTCAGAATATCCTATGGTGAATAATGAAACAAAGGCAAGAAATAAAATATCACAGTGCTGATCTAGCTTTATGTGTTATTTTTTGTCAGGTTTTCACCGAGTTTTCTGAATTCCAGTGAAACATTGTCATTGAGTTGTCTGTGGTAAAGCCTGCATCACAGCTGTACATTATTCCCTCTAATCTGTGTTACCTTGTGCTTGTCAAGATAAGTTTATTTCAAGTTCAGGCAGCTTAATTGTCTGGCTGTTCTCCGGCCCCTTGGGATTTTGCCATTTTCTCTAGTCTTGATGAATTTGCAGTTTAGTGCCACCCATCATGTATAGCTCTTCCTTGGCCACTCCTTGCAGGAAATGTGGTTTAGCCCATCTCTATATTCAAGGGCAAATGCTGGTGTGGGGGTTTGGGGCGTTTTTTTGTCACTGAAGTTGATTACTGTGTGATTGGAGCGGGATTAATGAGGGCAAAATGGAGGCAGGGACCACTCACCAGTCCTGGGTTAGGCTCTGGCTCTGGAGCATTCCTGGAGCAGCTCTTTGCTTATGCTGACATTCAGTGAAGCCTCTTGAGGGTGAACTTGCTCCTGTGAAGATTTCCCTCTTCTTCTCCCCCTGGGAGGCCAGGTGACATTCTGAGGTTCCTTCCAAGCCACTTCCCAGACTTCTCCAATAAAGCTCCTTCAAGTCACTGTCCCTGGCTTTGGAACATTCAAGTAACATGGCATTTTCTTTATCCCAAAACCCAAGCACACTGACTTCCCTGACTGAACCTTAAAATTTCTTGTTTTAATGTCTCCCTCTAGTTGCTTTCAAACACTATCATTAATTCTGATTTCAAACAACTTGTAAGGCTGATTGGTCTGTAATTTTTAAGATCTTTCCAGAGTGTTTCCCACTCTAGCTGGCTTGGATGGAAAATGGAGTAGTTTTCCCTGGTAAACTGTGAGTAAATCATTTATGGATTTTATATCAATCAATCAATCAATCATGTTCATGCTAAGTTGAGAGCAGGGAAGTGTCAGGGGCACTCCATGCACCTCGAGCTCTGTCTGTAATACACCCATTAACTCCTCACTGTGCAGTGGCTGAGAAGTGACCAGGGCAATGCATTTGCCTCATGTCTTTAGTTTGATTTGCTAAAATAAACAGAATTTGTTGCTGCGCTGTGCTGGCCTATTCTGGACCCCTTTGGTTTGGTTCCCAGTTGTGCCATCCCATGTCATTGGTATTCCATGAGGGTGTGTGGCCGCTCGCAGGGAGAGAAAGAAGTCCTGGGGGCTCAGGGGGAAATCGCCAGCCTGGGCTGGCTTTTCACTCTCAAACCATTGAGGGGAGGTAAGTGCCATGGTGAAAACACAAAAGTTTGGGATTTTATCATGTGAAATTGGCTTACCTGCTCCTCTCCTTATGAATAAGTCTGCTGTGCTCAGAAATACCAGTCTTGGTTTTTATACACTGATAAAAAAATCTCCTAATGTCCCTTTCTGAAGCTGTACTTTGGCTTACATAAAATCAGATCCTTCCCACCCCCTCTCCCCATAAGGCACTTAAACAACCCTAAGTGAAGATTAATGTTCCATTACACTTTTATCAGTTACGTTATAGACTGAAATGCACTGGTCACATGCAGATTGATCTTCTGTGTCAAATAATAGCAAAAATCAATACTTTTATTTTTCTTTCTAAACCTCTGTATCTACAGAAACGCTCATTTGCATCAAGTAAGTCCCTTGTTTTATTGGATCTCAGCTGGGGGATCTGTGTGTTGCCCAGGCTGAAGCTGCTGGAAAGCTCAGCTTTAAGCCCTGGGATCTGTGGGCACTCACATCATTCCTCCTGTCACATTTTGACTTAATGTTATCATTTGTTCTTTGAATTCAGAGGCCTGTACAAGATCTTCTTATTGCCTAAAAAGAGAGGAGTAACTGGGCTGTTGGGGTTACAGCCTCCGTTCCAGCTGGTGCCAGCTGGCAAATGCCCCAGGAATTGCTGGTCCTGGTTTGGCATCTTGGCTGTATTTAAAGTTTGATCTCTGGTGCTTGCTCAGAAACTCACTTTCTGGGCTGCTTGGGGGGAAGTTGTTGGCATTGGGGTATGGAAATCCAAGTGACTGCTTTGTGTAGATCCTGAAGGTGACCAAGGCTGCCTTCCCAAGGTTTCTGCTGATTTATTTCTTTGCTGGGTAGCTGCTGATTCCTGTTATTTTTGCCCTGGATCCGTAGCTGCCACAGGCTGATTTAGCCCATCAAAAACCATCTGAGTAATGTGACTCAGGTCAGCTGAGGCCCTTGGAGAATACAAAGTTTCTATGTTTAATTCTTTTACCTTTATCCTGTCTGGCCGTCAGCATAAGAGAGTTGCTACGTAACTGCCTCCCTTCTTTCCATGGCTTTTCTCTCCTTCCCTCGTGTTTTGGTGGATTTTAGAAGGTCTCTTTCATCCCAATAAACAATCACTACTTCCCATAAACTTGCTGTGAGGAGGCAGGATGATATTGGTGCAACACAAAGCTGATTTCACCTAATTCCTTATCAAAACTGCTTTTTGTGCTGCTTGGATTCCTTTTGAGTTCCTATGGCAGGTTTCCAGCCAAGCACGAGGTGTGGCTGTGTTGAAAAAGTCCTTCTGGGGTGGTGATGGTGGTGTCATAAATAGGAAGGGCTCAGGTGTTACCACACAGCAAAGTAAGGAGGTGAGGGAGTATTGCATTACAGAAAGCTGCCTATCAGAAAGGAAAGTGAAATGATTTCCAGGCAGAATGTCCTGAGTTTTTTATTTTTGGTTTTAAACTTAACAGCATTTTTGGTAAACCTGAGCACTTAAGACTTTGCTTCTCTTTTAGCCAAGGGGAAGTGAGGAAAAAAATAAGGAAAACATAAAATTTTTAGTTTTTATTTCAGCATCTTTTAAAACCTGTCCTAGAAGCCTAGAATGGTTCGGGTTGGGAGGGACCCCATCTCGTCCCACCCCCTGCCATGGGAGTGACATCTTCCACTAGCCCAGGTTGCTCCAAACCCCGTCCAACCTGGCCTTGAACAGGAACTGGTCACTCTTGATGAACCAGACATAGTGTTCCTGTCCTTGCTGGTTTTTAGCTTCAAGCTCTCACAATGATGTTCTGGATTTAGCCTTTGGAGTTTTGAGGATGTCAACTTCACCTGGATGCAGTAAGGGCACTCACGTATGTATTGAATGATTCACTGTAGATGAGAAAATAGTGGCTCTCCATCATGTAATTTTTAATTATTAAAAATGCAACTGAAGAGAAACAAAGTGAAGAGAGAAGTATCTGGTTATTATTTCTGGAGTGGATGTTTCTCTGCTTTTGCTGTCCTGAGGATGTTTTTTGCAGTGGGATAAAGGCACCTTTAAATAGTCTGTTTAAAATATAATTGGCAAGTGCTCAGCTCCAGTATTGTAATTCAGTTGCACAGAATTCGCATGTAACACGGGGATGTAAAAACACAGTTATAGTGACTGAAGGATTTATGGTGTTTTGGTGCATATTGCTCTGGACGCTGATTTTCCTGAGCCTGGGTTTATCAGGTATCTGGCAGTGGATGATTTACAGGTGCAGCATTTACAGTTGTGTTGTTTTTAGTTAAATGCTGTTCTAGGGAGCTGGACTCAGTTAAATGGTTTTTCTTACAATTAACACTGGATCAGCTTCCAGCTGCAGGTTCTTTGTGCAGCCATGACCACCCCAGGCGTGGGTTTGGGAGGGAGGTGCACAGTCTGCAGGGCCTTGCATGGCACTGGTTTGTACCTGGGGCCCTATAGCTGCACTGTTTCAAAGCTGGGTTTGTGTGGTGCAATCACATTGCACAATTGGCTCTCCCATTTTCCTTTTTTTTTTCCTTCTTCTTTTTTAATATACAATTCAATGTTTTTTGAATTTAGTCTCAGTATTGCTTTCTTAACAGAATACAAGTGTATCCAAGAAAGCCTTTATAAACTTATTTCTTTTTCTAATTTTAAAAAGAAATCCTCCTCACACTTGACCCTAAAAGAGGGAGAGAAAGCCTATAGATACTGCAGAGTTGACTCTCAGGGAAGCAGCTGCTATTTTCATGCAGAAAGCTAAATGTGGGAGCGAAGGGGCCTGTGAGCTCAGCAGTGTCCAGCTGCTGGATGGCTTCCTTTTAACATGAGATGCAGCTGTGTCCAAGTGTCTCTGTCACAGGGAATCACGGACCCTGGGCAGTGGAATGGTCCTGCTGGGCCTGCAGAGCTGGACGTGGAGACCTCAAGTTACTGCAGCTAGTCCTTGCTGGACACAAGGAGGGAAATAACAACAAAAAAAAGAAGGAAGATACAAATGAAATTTAAGCAACACTGAATCACTTCCCAAAGTAATAAATGTGCCAGGGTTAAAAAAACTTTTGAGACAAATCCCTGGGGAAGACCATAAAACCGTGACAACCTTTTAGAGAGGCTATCAAAAAACCCAAACTGATGTTGTGCTGTTGAATCATACTACTGTTTGTGTTGGAAGGGACCTTAAAGCTCATCTCATTCCATGCCCTGCCATGGCCAGGGACACCTTCCACTAGACCAGGTTCCTCAGAACCCTATCCAGCCTGGCCTTGGACACTTGAGTATAAGCACCTTTGAAATGTGATGGTTTTGGTGTCGTTTCTGCCTAAATTATCAGCAGGCCAAGGTACATAAAGTTTGAAGGCTGTTGAGATGGCGTTAGCGTTTGTTTGTGGCTGTGTGGGTAGTTCCCAGAGGTACATGTTGTTCCTTGGCCCCTTACCTGGTGACACTGTGTAATAACTGGCACTGTATAATAACTAAGGCCCTGACGTGTGGACATTGAATTGGAAAAGGAGCAGAATTTGAACATTTGAATAATAAAGTAATTGTAAGGAGAACCCTTGTGGGCAGAAGGAGAAGGACTCACAATAACTCCTGGAGGGTCAGTTCAGCTGATCCCCATGAGAAAGGAGTTCGGTTTGGAGTACAGTGGAAGAACTTGGAAAATACTTTTTGAGACAGTGTTGTCCTCAAGATGATGAAAACAGTGTGGTGGGTGAAATTTTCACTTGCCTGTGGATGTCGTCCTCTGCCCTCAGGTGTGAGCGAGGGTCCCAGTGTGGGCCAGCGTGGGTGACGCATTTACACTCTTGGAGCTCTCTCCTCGAGGCCAGCCAAACAGACTGTGCTCATGTCCTCCTCGCTTTTTGAAGTCGTCTCAGTCTTTTGCAATCCATATTTCTGATTTCTTCAGGGGCGTTGTATTATTTTGCCCCACTCTCACAAATTGAACGGTGTTGCATTGACTCTTCTCCCCATCAGTTTTCTCTTCATGAGAAAACTGCACGAGCATCTGCAGAGCTTTAGTGTGTTTGGATGTCTGCTCTGGCCTATTTTGACCTAGGTTTTCCACATGAATTATGATCGCGTAGCCATTTGTATTGTTCTGACAGTACAATTCTTATATAAAATCCTATTACATTTCAATTCCTACTGATTGTATTCAATGATCTTTGGAAGCCTTTTCAATTATTTATAATACATTTTTTCTCTGCTCCTACAGCTGAGCAGAATGTGTATTTTTTCTCTGCTCTGTGTGGCTTTTCTCTTTGCTTTGACTGCTGTGAGGCTGTTTTCAGCTGGGCTTTCCCCCCCGTTCTATTCACGTGTTGTTTTGGCAGAAAGATGCCAGTGTGGGCTCCGCACCGTGGCTGTGAGAGGGCATGGGAGAACACTCCATTTGCCCTGTGCTTTCAGGATGATTTCCTCCAGCCTGCCCCTGCTTGGTGATACACCTTTCACAGCTGCAGGACCACAAGCCAGCAGTTCATCTCCCTGCATCCAGGAGCTTCCCAGTTCCACAGCTGGACTGACGTGTGACCCCCTGCTCCTTCCTCGATGGGTTACATTCCGTGTACTGCCTAAAGGGAGTTGGAAGCAGGACTCAAAATAGTTTTGGGTGGTTGCTGGTTGCCAGGTCAGCTCTGGCTTCAGTTTTTGGTGGTGAACAGCACAGATTAGCTTATACCCTTCACTGTTCCTGCAGAGATGTGAAGGCACACGTGCGCTTTGCAAGGATAACTTGTATTATTTAATGCCTTCTGTAGTCCCTGCGTGCATGGTGTGCATGCAGGAAGCACTGGCGCGGTGTTTGCATGCGCTGGTGCTGAATCTAACCCAATATCTAACCTAGTATCTAGCAGGCCTTTCCAAAAGGATGCTGTGACCCTTCGATTCAGGTCTGCAGGGGTTTTGCTGAGCTGGGATTCATGGGTGAGGTGTAAATGTTCTCAGAGTGGCTCTTAAACCTCATTGTGTACCAAAAATTGCTTCATTGTTACTATTCTGCATGGTATTTGGTTTAGATAAATTCAAGTGGTATCTAGGGAAAGTTCACACCATGAAACAGAAAGTTGTGCTTTATACACAATTGGTTTTAAATGGTGGTTTTTGAGTTTAAACAGGTCCCTAAACTGTGGCTCAAAGCTGAAGAGCACTATACAGGTGTATGACACGGAGAATAGGACCCACTTCCCTATACACAGAAAATTATCGTGGTCACTTTTGGGAAATGTAACATTAAGTCAAAATACAGAGACAGGATGCTACCAGCTGGAATAAGATGTAAGTAGTTGAAAGAAGACAGAATCTGGTTTCTATGTTTTAAATCTTAGTGAGGTCTGTTGCTGGCTTGGCTGCTCCTTGTCATCAGTGGGAGGAGAGGTCTGCAGCCCTCCCTGCTCCTGTGCCACGGATCCAGCTCGGCCCTGGCTGGTTATGTTTGAGTTACAACTGTGTTAACACGAACTGAAAATATTGCAGTTGGTTTTGGGTAGTCTGCTGCTCATTTATTTATATCACAGGCTGAAACATGCTTTAGATCTTATTTTGTGATCTAGGCTTGGTTATGGATGTGTCCATTCAACATCTCACCATGCAGCTGTAACTGATGACGTTTTAAGACTTTTTTTTTATATTAAAAAAAGGGGGGAAAGCCCCTACCCAATGCTGGGACTGGAGTAAACTCCTAAATCTGTGTTGAAGGAGTGGAGTAAGGAAATGTTTTTGCCTCCATCAGGGATGTCCAGAAGCTCCTGTGCCTGAGTGCTGGATGGAGAGGTGGGATCAAAGAAGGGAATGGATCACAACAGGTTTTACAGGAGCGGAACCCGGTTCCTCTCCCACCTGTGTTTTTCCAGCTGCCTCTTCTGGACTGGAGGTTTCTGAAGCTCTGCTGCCCAGAGCACAGCCTGCTTTCTCAGCCCCCCTCTCAGCTGGGAATTCCCAGGGATAACCTGTGGGATAGGGTATGAGGTTGGATAGGATATGTCTTAGGGCTCTTGGATCAAACTATACCAGCAGAAACATTCCGGTACCATGGCCTTCAGCACCAAAAATCCTGTGTTCTTCTCCTTGATGCTGAGGAGTTACCCTGCAAAGCAGGAGGGAGCAGTCACTAGTGTCATTTTGGGAACACAGATTGCAGTGTGCTTCCCTTTCATTCCTGCTTGTGCCATTTCCATGGGACTACAGTTAGGAAATCATAAAAAAAAAAACCCGAAGTAGAAATGCTGAACCCTATGCAATTGTTCAGAAGAGCTAAGAGTGAAGTGAGCTGCTTTGTTAGCTCTTATCCTGAATTTTACCTGCTGACTTTTAGCAAGATTGCAGCTGTAGGTTCAGCCTTGGAGGAGGCAGACGTGCATGGAATGGGTGCCTGTGCTGGGATCTCTCCTCAGCAGCCTGGATGAGTCACCTCCTGTGGTTTTGAGCAGCATCTCTGCACTTATTCTGTCATTTAAGTGTTACCAGGTTAGTGAAGAAAGATTTCTTATTTCTCTAGCTCATCTGCAAAAAAAAAGGAAGCCCCTTGAAACTGCTCCATCTCCTAATTGCACAGCAGCAGCAGCAGACGTGCATATGGCAAATGTTTCCTTGCTGACACATTAGCAGCAGGTCCCCAGCATCTCAGCCCCTTGGCTTCTGCATAGCTCAGTTGTTCTGTGTTAAGTTTATCCTCAGTGGCACATAAAGTAGCTCCTGCTGCAGCTCTTTGGATGAAAAATGCCTTGGAAGCGAGGTGGGGGGTGGGTTGTGGGCTCTGTGTGGATGCAGAGACACCCAGGGACATCCAGCCACCCCTCTCTAGGCTGCAGCTGCTTCCATCTTCCTCCGTGGGCAGGAATTTGGCCCAAACATGCTGCTTGGTCAAGCTTGCCAGGGTGCAAGGACAGGTCTCCAGGTGGAAGCTGGAAGCTCACAGCATAACTGGAGAGTGTGTATTCAAGGCAGAGTCAAAGCAGTTTCCGAGGTGAGGTGGGGTCATTCTGTGCTGGATTTTTGAGCAGAGAGGTGAATTGCTGCTGTGTATACGTTCATCATTCATTGATGGAGCTGGAGATGGAGGGAGATGCTGGGATCTGTCATCTCATTTGTGGATATTTTTAAGGATTTTCTTGGGAATAACCAGTCAACTGACTGGGGCTTTTTGTTGTAGAGCTGTTAGGATAGATCAGTGGGTCCAAAGGGAGGTGAGACCCCGCAAACGTGCAATTACGGGTAATTGCATTAGGACCTATCTCAGTGTGGTCATTTCTACCTTCATGGTGGCACACAGGAAAGATTAAGAAGTAGTTTGGGAAAGAAATCAAAGTGTGAAAGAACAAAGAAAGAAGATTAGACATTCAAGTCTTAAGATTTCAGGTCTTCACTACCGCACTAGTGGGTGGTATTCGATCATTGATGCTTTGCCTGTTGAAATAAAGAAGTATGTGCTTCACATTTTTAGGAGAGACTTGTTAAACCATGGCTTTTTCTGAGAGAGGGGCAGTCCTAAAAAGAGCTCAGCTCCAGGCCAGAGTCAGTGTTGACATTTGGAGATGCATCCCCCAGCCCTGCTGGGAAGAGGAGGAATTCAGGAGAGGAAGGCTGTTTTTCCAGTGTGGTAATTATCTCTCAAGGTTTTCCTCCAAAGCAGTAGGTCTTGTTGATGAAGTGGCTGCAGCTTCTACATCATTTATTTTAGTCTGATTTGACATGATGGTAGTGACTGCCTAGGTGTAATGGTTGCATCTTTAAATTATTTTATTAAGGCAGAGATAGGGGAGTGAGTCTTCAAAAGGGAGATGATGCTCAGACCTGTGCTTAGATGTGTACAAAATACTGTATAAATCACTGTTCTCTACCTCAGGGCCTTTTACTGTGTCCTGCTCAGTAAAGCACATCTTACTCTTAAACCATGAAGACAGAAATAAAATTAAATAGGAGAGCTTACTGCTGACTTTTTTAATACTTTAGAGATGCTTGGGCTACCTTCCCATTACAGTAAGTGCTGGAGATTATTCTTAGATACACAAGAAAATCATGTACTGAGAATTGAACCTGGCTTTTCCAATGTCCTGTCCAGTGTCTCACATCACATCCACCCAGGCTGCCACCACCAGTGCTGCATTTTCAAAATCCCTTCTGAAATAAATCACAAACCAATCTTTGTTCCCTGAAACTGGAGGTTTAGGAAGTGATCTCAGAGCACCTGAAGTCAGTGGAAAGGTCATGTTGCTTTTAATCAGATCCCTCATGGTGGTTGCTGGTGGGTTTTCAATTATCTGGTGTGGACTGTAGTCTTTTTTAGTATGGGGCAAGGGTAATGGCTTCAAACTGCCAGAGGGCAGGGTTAGGTGGGATACTGGGAAGAAATTCCTCCCTGTGAGAGTGGGGAGGTCCTGGCACAGGGTGCCCAGAGAAGCTGTGGCTGCCCCTGGATCCCTGGCAGTGTCCAAGGCCAGGCTGGATGGGGCTTGGAGCAACCTGGGCTAGTGGAAGGTGTCCCTGCCCATGGCAGGGGTGGGACTGGATGGGCTTTGAGGTCCCTTCCAACCCAAACCATCCTGGGATTCTGTGAACATGTCTCTTGTCATGTCCTTCTAACAACCACAGCAATCTCTGCTACAGAAGCAGGAAATATTTAGATATTCTTAGCATATTGTCATATAATCCTATTTTTTATGAAAAGTGCTTGTTTTTTCTGCAAAGTATTGAGGATAAATATCCTGAATCTTTGGAAATCTGGTTGAATAGTACCAGCTTCTGTGTTAAAGACAAGCTCTGGTGCTGCTACTGGTTTGGAAAAGATTGTGCAGATAAAATATGTTTGAAAAGTTTGGGTTCTCACCTGAAACAGGCCATCTCTGTGCAAACAAAAACAAATATTCTACAGTGTTGCCAGCCACTTAAATCTCTTTTATCTTTAGTATTTTGTCTATTAATTCTCATAGAAAAATGAGGGAAATAATTAAACATTAGAACTGCATTCTCTAATGGTGGTGGTAATCTTTGTATCACTCCTAAAGTATTTAAGGGTAAAAAAAAATTCAGAATGAAATGTAATTTTCTTTGGAAACAGCAAAAATGGTAAGTTGTATGACTGACATCTCTTGTGCTGCTGGGCTTTTCACACTGATTTTACTTCAACTCCACCCTGTGTGAATGAAGAGGATGATTGCAATGCCATTCATGTTCCCTTCCATATTTGTATTTTACTCTGTTATGTTTGAAATCTTCTTCCTTAGATTTACTGGTGGTATTTCTCCTTAAGAATCTGAGGAAGAAGAAGATGCTCCCAGGAAGTATCATGTTGCTGTTGAGAGCTTTTCTATTTGGAAATCACTTGTTGCTTTAATATATCAAAACCCCGTGTATTGGATCAGCAGAAATGTCGATTGCAAAGAAAAGAAAAGAAAAGAAAATCACCTAATTTTGCTGATGAAAAAGGTCGTCTAAGCCTCAGCTTAAACTGAGGGGCAAGGGCTGTCCTGTATTAAGCTGATGATATGAATTAGTAGAATTAATTCAAACCAGGCTCTCCCTGGTGGGAGAAATTAGGTAGATGAGCTTCTCTGTAATATTGGGTTTTTTTAGCTGTGAAGTTGCAGTATCCCTGTTTTCTCTTGGAAAAGGGATTTGCGCTAAGCGCAGCTTCCCAGGAGAGGACACATGGCAGCTCCCCTGTAGGACTGGGCAGCTGGGCTGGTTGAGAGGGTCAGTGCTGGTTTAGTGTAAAGCCAGGATGTGTTTCCCCATGGGACTGGGCAGCTGGGCTGGTTGAGAGGGTCAGTGCTGGTTTAGTGTAAAGCCAGGGTGTGTTTCCCTGCCCTCCTGGTTTTACAGCACGGAGCTGATTCCCTCCCCTTCCAGGCAGTCGCTGCTGTGCTCACCGGGCTCTCTGGGACAGCCTGTTTCCAGTAGGAGGCCGAAATGTGTAATGAACACAGGACTTGTCCATCACAGGGGCAGACAACTCATAGAAGGGCAGAAAATGGTTCATTTCGTGGCTGTTTGTACCAGTGGGTGAGGGGAGTGTGTTCTGTCCATGGCTTCCAAGGAACAGAAATCACCACTCACTTTGACTTTTCTTCTTCTCCTTAAAGTGCCACTGGAAGATGTTGCTCCAGAGTGTTTGCACCTCTCATTCTGCTCATTTAGCAGGTCGCTGGGTTAATATTCAATATAACTGCACTATTCATGCCAATTTGAATAATTTGAAGAAGGAGAAAGAGACCTTATATGACACTTTTTTTTTAAATCTTTTTTTCCTTCCCTCCTCAGGCCGTTGGTGCACTTCAAAGGCAAAAGTGATACTTTTTTGGCTCCAAAAATGCCTTTTGGCTGTTGAATAAAACCCAAAAAACCCGTCTTTTGTGGTTGAGGGTAGCTGAGAAAGAGCAATGTCTCAGTGGAGAAGTCCCAGGTGCTAACTACCAGCAGCCCTTGTGCAGGACAAATTCAGAATTCATTTCTGCTTTCTTCTTTTTGGGGAAAAAAAAATGAAATGGAAAGCAAACAGGCCTATTTCTTATCGGAAATAAATGTAATTAATAGCAGTAAGTTAAATCCTTGAGTTCTGCCTGGAACAGGTTGTTTCATGGGAAAAGCCAGTGTGGTTTTTCTTTGTAGCTTAGGGTTTTTTCATGGTTGCATGAAACTCATTGCTTTGATCTCTTGAAAATTGTGAAATTTTAACCTGATTTCCTGTATGGTCAACATGGAACAAAACTTTTAGATGTATCTGCAGCCTGAAGATGATGACAGATTAGTTATCTCAATGCAATAAAGATGAAAACAAATACACCTGTGGTAATAGAAGAATTAACATGCATTTGTTGTAAAACACTGGAGGTCCTCCATTTGTATGAAGTATTTGTGGAAGCAAAATGTGTTTTGTCAAGGATGCAGCCTTTGACCATCAGAAATAAGAGGTGAGGGCATAACGAGTGGATTAACAAAGTGTTGAAAGAGTTGGTAAAAGAAAAAACACATCACAGACATTGCTCAGAAGAAAGAAAAAAGGAATTGCTTAAAGTTTCCAAAGGTAATTTCTATTCTAAGAGTTGAGCTCCCCCGTTTTTAGCTCAGAAGAAACCTGGGGTACAAAGTACAGCATCTGAGAGTGTCTCTAGTCTTCTCCTGACCCGCGTGTAAGATGTTAGTCCTCAACCTGCTGCATTTCATTTGGGGGTGGTGTAGACACTTTTGATCTGCCTGAGAGATTTTTCTCACTAGCATTTTGCAGATCGGAGCCTGCAAATTGCCTCTCAAATCTTGATAATTAGCGATGGTGGGTGGTGAACATGAACTGCAAAAGGTTTGAGGTTTTCTTCTTCCTTTTATTTTTGGCTTCTGAAAATATGTGTGCCCCCAAAATGCTGTGGAAGACAAAAGGAAAAATTACATTGGTGCAGAAGTGGGGGAGGAGGAGGAGGAACGGATGTGTTGTTCTGCTGCCGTGTGAAGTGCTGTGTTTCACATCCCCAAAGCTTTGCCAGGCATCCCACTGAGCGAGGACCAGCACCTCACTTCTGAGTGATTTCCAGAACTCTTCCCTGAGGGCTCCAGTCCTCAGGCAAGGGAGGTTTCCTGAGGCTGGAGGGCATCATGCTGCCCTGTACCTCAGATTTCATCCCCTGTGGAATTAATGCTGCTTTTCTCCCACTCTGTTCTTTGTATTAAATCCTCTGCTGTCCCTGGGTTGTGTTTAGGTATCCATGTTGAAGTGTCTCACAGCACTACGTTAACAGCAGTCCAAGGAACGTGCCTGGGAGCGTGTGTTAGACTCACCTTGGAGGTCATTTTGCAGTCGCTTTCTCAGCTCAGTTTATTGGCACCAGGAGAAGTTGCCTCCATAACCCAACTATTAATCATATGGCTTTTTCAGGTGCTGCTGTGATTGCTGTTCCTTAATGTGAGAGGTGAAACTTCCAGTTCTTGTATCCCCATCTGTTTCCTTTAATCACAGTGTGCCTTCAAACATGACCATATTTTTAGAGGTTGATGTATGCTACCAAAATACTGCAGGAGAGATTTGACCGTGGATATTTTTTCCTTTTCTCCCCCAAAGAGCTTTATCCTTCTGCATTCCTGTTCTACGTCTCTTTGCTCTTGATTGTTCCTGCACCTCAGTGGTCCCGAGACCATCACTGTCCTGGGCACTAGTCAATAACTAAGTATTTTGCAATTTGTTGTCCTGCATGTTGGCTGTACAAAGCTTCACAAAAAAATCTCCTCCCAAAACCCAACCCACTGCTCCTTTGTGAAATACATTTGGGTTTTATTACTAAGCAGCTGTTTTCCCTTTTGTAAATGGTCCCTGCTGAGAGACAGAAAAAGAAACAGGAAAAATAATTGAATAAGGTAGGAGCATAATTCATTCAACAGGTACTTCTGTGCCTGCAGTTCTGCTGCTCAGAGGAGCTGAACTGTGGTGGGCAGTGGTTCCCCCATGGACAGCCTCCTTCCTGGATCTTGCCCAAACACCCCCACATCCTTCCCAGGGTTACATCAAGGGATCGTACAAAGCTTCACCCATAGTTTGCCACACCCTTTTCCCTGGAATAATACTACTGGTTGTATTTTAACTCGGAGGTCAGTGTTTTCAGGCTCTGTGTACCTGGAGGCTCCTGCTTTTCTCTGAAATCTGGAGCAGGGACTCTGTTGGTCATGTTTTCCCCCTCATTAGTTTCAGCTGCTCCATTAAAAGCTGTTGTCTTTAACCAAATTTATGTCCTCTGGGAAAATAAGTCCCCATTTCATTTCCAGCCCAGGTAGCAGTTCCCTTTCCCAGTCTGCTGTTTCTCCTCCATCTCCCACACCCCTGTGTGTCTTTACCTATCTCCAAGCACAGCATGGTTGATGCTTTAAATCCCTTTGGATCCTTGTTTCCCCCCAACGGTGAGGTGAAGATCTTAGTGCAGGCTGCCACTTGGACACATGAGAGGATGAACTGCCAGCTGTGACCCTCCCTGAGCTGCAAAAACTGAAGAACTTCCCTGGCTTTATACTGACTTTTCCTGTAAAATCTAGGTTTTCCTGGGGAGAAAGAATAAAATTATGTAACCATACAGGGTTAAAAAATAGCTCCAGAGGGGTGTGCTCTCTCCCTTCTGCTAACAGCATCAATGCCTGGTGTAAGTTGCCCAAAACACTGGCTGCCCCATCCCTGGAAGTGTCCAAGGTCAGGTTGGATGGGGCTTGGAGCAAGCTGGGCTAGTGGAAGGTGTCCCTGCCCATGGCAGGGGGTTGCAACGAGATGAGCTTGAAGTCCCTCCCAACCCAAGCTTTTCTATGATCCTATAAAATCCTGTGGTTTGGGGGAAGAGAAGAGCAGGGCAATGAGAAATTCAGGCTCAGGTGTGTGTACATAGGAGAAGGAAAAAAGGAGTAGAGCATGTTGGGGGATGTACTGAACATAGAAGTGTACAGGGGTGACAGGGAGGAGTGGCTGCTGGGAGCAGGGACCAGCAGATACACATTGTATGTTCCAGAACGCCCTCGCCAAGTGGAGAGAAGCACTGCTGTGTGCAGAGAAGGGGGAAGCTGGCTGTGAGTAGGAGTTAGAGGCGATTCTGCATCCAGAGTCCTTCCCCTTGCTTGGTGAAAGCCACGGGCTGCAGTAGCAGAAATGGAATCAGGATGAGCCTGGCTGCCACGCCCTCACGGCTGTGGCTTTGGGGGTGGGCAGGAAAATCCCTTCAGTGGCAGGAGCTGAGCCCTGCTAGACCATGTCCTCGTGTGTCACTGAGCTGCCCGGGCGTGGGGCAGGTGTGCTGCCGGTGCTGAGTGCTCAGGGAAAGAAAACTCACTATTTCCCCTGGGATTATACATTTTGGCTTGAAGGGATACTGCTGTGTCACAGAATGCTTTGGGTTGGAAGGGACCTTAAAGATCATCTTGCTCCAGCTCTCCCTACCCTAGGTAGGAATGCTTGTTTGATGTCACGCATAAAATTCTTGTGGTCAGCGTGGAGCAAAAAAGTACATGCTCAAAAGTAATGAATTAAGCAATTGTCTGTATGACCTTATGCTATAGCTGAACTAAAAAACTCGGCAAAAGGGGAGTTTCTCACTTTTCTCTCTTCTGAAAAGTTTGGCTGGTGGAAAGGCAAACCGCGTCATTTCACCACGCTTTGAGGTAGTTTTGGTTCCAGTGCAGAACCATTTAGCAATAAACAGTTCATGGATTTGAATTTATTTTTAACCTAAAATCTCACAGTTCTGGATTCGATTTTTCTTTTCCCTTTTGTTTTATGTGACATCTGGACTGTTTAGGGAGTGTTATTCCATCTTAAAATGGGGGTAGTTGTCTTTTTGAGTGGTGGAGGTTTTATGGATTGAGTAGAATAATGAACACATAGAGAAAAGATAATACAGCTGGCTGTCGCCTTTCGCATCTGGGAACATAAGATCTTTAATGGATTTAGAGGGGTTATTTTGTCTGAACACTTGCAATTAGCAGCTCTTGATCAGTAAAATGCTTTGTAAGAAATCTGGCTTAATGGGTAGATGGGTAAAAGGAGCAGGAGGAGCAGATATTGATGGTTTCTTATCTCCTCTCCCAAAACCCTCTGCGTTCTTTGGGAATAGCTGGCTGGGTGGGAAAGAGGTCTGTGTGCTGCTTTCTTCAAGCCATGGATTAAAGAATCAGGCTGGAAGAGGCTTTGAGTTTAACTGCTGTGCTCTGTCCCAGGACAGGGTGGAGGTACCTTTATCATGACCCGCCTGTACCAGATATTATGGAATATGATTTTGGCAGCCTCAGGCCATGGAGGATGTGCCTTTGTGCTCCTCCTCACAAACCCTGTTTTTTATCCCCTTGAAGCTCCTCATGTAGAGGGTACCTTGAGTGAATGTTTCCTCTCTCTTTGGTTTAGGTGAAAAGGACGTGAGAGCCGAGCAGGAAGGTGGATTATTGCTGTGAGGATGAGCGGGCGTCGCTAGAGATGATCTGTGGTTCGGTCCAGCTGGAGCTGTCTGAATGAAGCTATGGGCTGTGCCTCCGCCAAGCATGTGTCTACTGTTCAAAACGAAGAGGAAACTCAGAAGGGCAAAAACTACCAGAACGGAGATGTGTTTGGGGGTGAGTGTCACAGGATTGTCTTTCTCCCAGCACCATGAATGTTCTGGAAGGTGTATGTGGGAGTCTTAACCTTTCACGAAATATAAAGTAAAATGCGTATTAAAATATATCATGATAGAGCAGTTGGCCCATCCAGGGGTGGGTACCATGACACTTGAAACAGAGGTGAAATCCTTAGTGAAAAAAATAACATTTAAGTGATGTACAGTACTGCACTATCTTTACCTCCACAAATCCTGGAATAGAACAAAGACAACGAGTTGCATGACCCCCTCGTGTATTTATATATGTGTCTCTGTTATATGTTTGTCACTAGGTACCAATATAGTTGACTCATTTCCTAAAAATAAAAATCTGTTCAGTAAGAAAAGTAATTCCTCACTTCTCTTGTCCTGTAAAGCAATAAAACATTAGTTCTGAAGTCCTGTAGCAGACATGGTTTGAAGGTACATGAAACTAGACACTGAGGGATTTAGTGGTACGGGGAAGCTGGGAACATGGCATGAAAACATCTGTTTCACTGTGAGGACTGGTCTGTGATCCAGGTCTTGTGTATCTGGAGAGGTAAAGTGATAGGAGATAAAATCATAGTCAGCTTCACATTTTTCTGCCCCAGATTCTGTTAGTATACACAAAGTGGTTTTTAGATAAAGATGTAAATCTTTATACGCAGTTTTTTAAATGTCAGGAATTATCTGAAAGACTGTTCAGAAATCAAATTTCTAGATCTGCCCAGATACCTGTCTGAAAGTTAAGTCAGCTGTGAATAAGGTGCCTTGGTACTGTTATTCTTAAAACAGGTGCCTTGAGTACACCAAACCTCCCTGGTGTTTTTTCCAGCCTTTCTGAGGGCTAGCTTGCTCTCCCAGTGGATCCCAGAGTAAGAATTCCCAGAGGTGTTACCTGAAGAGAAAGTAGTTGTTCAACAAACTTCAGGACTGTCCAGTGCTCCTTCTCCTCCCAGGGAGATGCTGGGTTTGGAATTGTGAGCTCAGTACATTGCTTTTGTTTAAAATAGGCTTTAAGTGCTGTCATGAGCAGAAAATTCTATCAGTTGCTCGAAGGAAATTTAGTTTAGATTTTAGCTGATACTTAGTGAGGGAGTAATTTCTGGCAAAATGGGAGTCTCAGTCTTTTTTTTCTGTGGTGGTTTAACCACATGCTGTGGGCCAAAGACCATAACTTTAACACAGGAAACTTAAAGTAGCTTCTGGAGTCAGAGCATCAAGAAGACTGAAGGGATTTCAAAAGGCTCCCATTTATAGAGCTGGACTGGTGTCAGCAGTATCATTTAGCTATTTTGGGATCCATCTGAGGGCTGTTAATCATTCCCTGTTTTACTGTCAGGAGTACTACCTGCTGTTAATCATTTTCTGACCCATGCTTTAAGTTTAGGTATGGGATTTGTCCTTCCTAAAGATCTGAGTCCATGACTGATTCTTAGCAGCGTTGGAGTCTGACTCGAACAACTCGTTGAATGGTAACCATAGAAGTCACATTTTTCCCTTGCTGGTGAAAGGTAGCTTCTAGGTCAGGAATTGGGTGCATGAGGAGGTTGAGCTGGAGTTCTACAGATCATCCAGTGCCACCCCCTGCCGTGGGCAGGGGCATCTTCCACCAGCCCAGGTTGCTCCAAGCCCTGTCCAACCTGGCCTTGGACACTGCCAGGGGTCCAGGGGCAGCCACAGCTTCTCTGGACACCCTGTGCCACGGCCTCCCCACCCTGGTGCTTCCTTTCTTATTTCTGGGAAGGGACAAAAGTGTCTCGCCCAGCCAGTGGCCATGAGCAGAGTATCTGTGCTGCCTGTAGGGATTGAAAGTTCCCTGCAGGACGATTAGGCAGAGCTAAACCAAGGTGGATGGCAGGGAAATGAGGAACCAAGAGGTGATGGAAAGCGAATTAGAAGATAGCTTTTGGGGAGGAGGCTGCAAAGTAAAGGAAACAGAAGTCAAGCGGGGTTGGAAGGTGGCTGATGTGTCAGTAACCCTGAGAACATCAGTGAGCATAAACCATGCTGTGCATGGACAGTGAACGTGGGCTGTGTTGGCAGCTGGGGACTAATGTGACATCAAGTGCCTGTGCAGAGCTAGCAGGGATGAGCTTCATGGCTATGGTAGCCACATTGCCTCAGATGCTTCACAAGGGGAGGAGACTCTGAGGGATTTGGTATAGCAATGACAGGATTAAAGGAAAAGAGCAGAGTGCTTGTGCTGCCTGCCCTGAGCAGGCGGTGGGGTCTGGAGGATGTGGCTGACAGGAATGGTCCCTCGCTGTGGGACAACACCCGACTGGAAACAACTCTCCTTCCTTCCTCCAGCACCTTCCCCAGACACGCTGGCAGAAAGAGTCAATAGTAAAGATTGTTCTTTACAGTTAAGCAGTGTTTGGGGTTTTTTTTCCCATCAGTAGTTTTTATTCTACTCCAGATGTCACGTTGAGTCCAGAGAGAATTTTCTGAGCTTCTCAGAGTGGTGCAGTTCTGCTTTGGCTCTTCCTCAGAGCCTCTGGATCTTTTTTTCTTCTTTCCTGGTAGGATTGGTTGCAGCCAAGTCTATTGACTATTGGAGAGATCGTGGCTTCTGAGACTTTTTTTTTTAACTTTTAAAAGTCACTGCAGGTTAAGATTGATCTCCAGTACCCTTTTTCTTCCCCAGCTTTTAACCTTTTATTTTAGCTGAGCAGACACATCGAGTCAGGTCCTCGCTGTGAATTTGAAACCCTGGTGTTTAAAACTGAGAAACCCATCATGAAATCCATGAATTCTTTAAGGACAAATCCTGATAAATTAAACCAAAACATAAAAATTTCCACCCTATCCCAAACTGTAGAAGTCACGCTGCATTTTGCTCTAATATATATTTAAATAATTGAGTTAGCAGGCCTATCAAAGGAGATGTTCTAGAGAAGATTGGATATAATACGATTATTATGTCTGTTGGTCTCTAATGACTTTAAAATCTCTCTAATAAGGATAGTAATAATAAATCTTCATTTATTCATCATTCCACTTCAAAGCTGATTTCCAGGGCAATACATAAAAACTATAATATGTAAATACCAGTAAAGAACAAAATGCCATGATAGAGCCTTGAGCATTGTTGATTTCAGCATATGTTTTAATAATATAACATCTCTTCTAGATTAATTTTATTTGTGACTTTATAAAAAATTATGGGATGTTTATTTGGGGAGGAGGTTATTGAAGTAATTCTTTCTGTAAGAAAATAAGTGGTAATGTGATTTGGGAAAAAAATATTCTAGAATCTGTTCATTAATCTGAGAGGCTTAATGCAGACGTTTCCATGGAGCTCCTGGGTGCTTTGCAAAAGGGGGAGCGAACATGTCAGGTAGGAATCTTCTGACAAAATGGGAATATCTGGGTGGGATTTCTGTTATTAAGAACAGCTCCAATTGCTAAACCTGTCTAAATAAAGCTGAATTCAAAGCACAAGAGTTTATAAACCAGTTTATCTCAGAACAGCTGGGAGAAGGCTAGGAAAGGAACTCCACAGCAATAAGGTATTGTAATGAGATTGAAAAACTGATCAATGCACAAGGGGCAGGCTGGACAGGGCTTGGAGCAACCTGGGCTAGTGGAAGGTGTCCCTGCCCATGGCGGGGACTGTGATGAGATGGGCTCTTAGGTCCCTCCCAGCCCGAACCCTTCTGGGATTCTGTGATAGTATCTGATTGCTTCACAAGCTCTAGGGCAGTTTTCTTTCTCACATTGATGTTTTCTTTCTTCCTATGTGTTTTATGGGATTGTCTCCCTTCTGTTCATCCCTGTCTTGTGACAGGTATTTCCTTCCTTGCCTCTGCCATATCTCATCCATGTGGTGTCTTAGTCTGCTGTCAAAGACAGCAGAACCATGGCGTAGTTTGAAGTGAATTAGCCAAATTGCTAAACTAATTGAAACCTTTAAAACATGCCCACTGTATGCAGAAGGAGAATAACAGGGGGGAATTGGGACTGTGGTTTACCTTTCCTAAATACGCATTGTCATCTCCAAAAATAGTGTGTCCAAACCTTTGTAAAGATTAGTTTGCTTTGAAGGCTCTTTCCTGAACAGGCCAGGAGTATCATCTTAGTGAAAACTTCAGTCTTGGGATGTTGCTCAGGACAATTCAAAATACCTCTAGGCCTGGCTAGACTGTTCAGATGTCCTTAATTAATACGAGATAACTTCCTAAACCGGTCTTGTTCCAGTACACAGAATTCTGGAGATCATCTGGCCATTTGAAGAGGGGAAGTTTTCAGTTAAAATTTTCAGTGAGAAGAATATCTGAGAAGCGTTTTCAGTGAATAACACCTTCCTGTTACACCTGCTGTTACACCATTATAACCCCTCTCCCTTCCCCTTGACTGTCAGGGGAAAAAGAAATCTAGAATTGAAAATGAGAAGTTCTTTATTCTGGAAGACAGCATGGCCGTCCTCAGTGAACTGAAGCTGTCTGGAATGCTGTAGCTTCAGCAACAGAGCTTGTCGTGTCAAGTGTGGACGTATGCTGGGGTCAGAAGGTCTCACTGCACCCGAACATGCAGCTCCCTTTGCCTGGCAGCCGTTATTTGATGGACTGTGGTGGTCAGCTGGTGAACAGTCCACGAGGAGCTGCTCCAGCTCATGTGGCTGTCCTGACGTGTTCTGCAGTGTCAGCTTTTACTCATTCTGGGGACAGATGCATAAGGGGACCAGCCCTATCCTGAGTCCTAATTCCATACTTTGAGACTAAAACTTCTTTTATAGACATTTTTGAACATGAAAAATATTTCTGCTACAATCACAGGCACTTGTTCTTAATCGAAGCTCCATGGAAGTGAGTGGCCTGTAGGCACCCACTCTCTGAAAACTCAATCTCAGAGGTCTAAAACCAAATATTACAGTGAGTTTCAAAGGAGGAGATTTTCATTGCTTGAATTCAGACTCTGGCTGAGCTCCTGGAAGGGAATGTTGTTCAGGGTTTCAGCAGCTCGTGTGGTAAAGTAGGTCTTGCTGCAGTGCTTGAAAGCTAAAGGAAAGCAGGTGAGTGAGTGAGTGCATTGCAACAGAGGGCTGAGCTGCACAAGCATCTTCCAGAATTGTACTGCTCTGGTTTTTTTAACTGCCAGAGGGCAGGTTTAGATGAGGGATTGTGAAGAAACTGTTCCCTGTGAGGGTGGGGAGGCCCTGGCACAGGGTGCCCAGAGAAGCTGTGGCTGATTCTGGATTCCTGGAAGTGTCCAAGGCCTGGTTGGATGGGGCTTGGAGCCACCTGGGCTAGTGGGAGGTGTCCCTGCCCATGGCAGGGGGTGGGATGGGATAATCTTTAAAGTCCCTTCCAACCCAAACCATCCTGTGATTCTCTTTCCCTGCCTTGTTTAGCAATTTGCTGATAGCCTGCTTCTCATCTAACTAAACAGGGGGCAGTCCTAAACGAGTGTTTCAGGAAGTGAGAGAAACCAATAGAACCAAACCCTACCTATCTTGGTTATGCTCATATGGGAAATATAACAAAATTGCATGTGTTATCTAGGTTTATGATGTGTTTGTGTACCTCTGAGAACACCCTTGGGAAGTCAATAATTTACTTTTTTATTACCATAAGGAAGCAACAGGGTTTAAAGAAAATCAAAACAAAACCAAACCGTACCCTCAGGTTTTGTCTAGTTATGTATTCATGATCAATATGTGCAAAGAAAGTGTTTTCCACATGAATTACAACCTGTATTTCCATCTTTTATGTATAGAATTGGCTCATCTTTACAGGTCTTGGAAGAGGTGCTGCTTTTGCAGAAGAGGGAAGAGGCTGCTCTGGACTGTGGGTTGGCTCTGAGTAGTAGCAGAACAAACTCTTCCTCCCTCTCCAGCAAGGAAATATAGATATATAGATACATAAAGAATACAAAAAGAGCAGTCCCAGGCATGACAGTGAGCCAGATCCAGGGAATGCAGTGAGGAGCACCAGGAAACGAGGCTGAAGACAGGGAGAGGAGAGATGGGAGAGAAGATACCAACAGCATGGGGCTGAGGTCCCTCCAGGAGATGGGACCAGAGGCAGGGCTGGAGACAGGCAGACCTGCTCTGGCAGGGGCTGGAGGCCCGAGTCTCAGCAGAAACAGACCTCCTGGATCCACGGGCAGGAGATGCAGGTGGGGTCTCAGTGGGCTGGTTGTGGCTTCTTAGTGCACTCAGGACTCTGACAGCAGCTATCCATTAATTGTGGCCTGTATGGAATGATGGTGATTGAAATAGTTCTCCCTTCTCCTACTCCTTTCCTCATTTTTTTCCCATTGGAAGCGCAGAAACACTGATCTGGTGGTCCTTAGGGGTGAGATCAGGCTCTGTGGAAAGGTTCCTGCAGGCTCCAAGAAGGTAGAATTACTCTTTTGGCAAGATTGGTTTTCAGTGTCTATTTTCACCCATCCAATAGGGAAGAAAACCAGTTCAGAAGTGATGGGAGAGTAGCTTTTTAGATACCTGTGTGCTGGAAAATTGCTTAATTGTAAATGGCCCAAGCAGTAGAGCAACGGTGTTTGAAGATATTTCTGGGTGCCTACTTGGAGTTCTGTCTCCTATTGTTTCAGTTCTTTCCTTTGAAAAAAAATAATCAGAAAGACCCTAAAAGAGATTACTTTCCTGAATGGATAGAAGATCTTTGCCATGGAAAGGTTGCTGAGGTTTTCCTACCTGAAAGAGAGTTGGACTTAGAACAGGTATCCATAAATTAGTTAGACAGCCCTCGCACTCTGTAGTGACCTTCTGGTGGTTAATCTTCTTGCGCTGTTGTTACAACCCCTTGTCATGGTATTAGATGAGGGAATTATTCTGCAAAGTCATTCTCCTTAGCGGAAGGGAGCTGTTTTTATCCAGATCTTTGCAGTGCTGTGTTTGGAATGATACACACAGAGCTGGACTCGGCACTTCGAGTGGGGGTTTACAGTGCAGAGACACAAGGTGAGCCGAGGTGGAGAAACAGTTGATATTCTTGTTTTAGGAGCAGAAATTAATCACAGGCAGGTCATCACTTCCCTGCTTCTTGTTTTCATGTGAGCTTTCCCCTTTTGCAAGCCCCCTGTTGGCATCAGAGCACCCAGAGAGCGACCAGAGAGCGGGGGGCTCCGAGGGACCCCGAGTCTCTGCAGCCTCTGGAATGTGGGCAGAGAGAACATGGTGTTATTCTTGGGAGTGACCTTTCCTCCAAGCTGCCCAGCTCCATGGAGAGTCCAGTCCCAGCCCATACAGATGAAGTGCAAGGGGTGTGCATTTCACAATTGCATTAGTGGGCTATAAATAGGGCCATACATCCGCCTTTGGCGCTGGCTAGAAAGGAGCCAGGATGTGTTTTCTGGCAGCCTTGGTGCTTGAGGAAATCCGTTTGTTTTATGGTACAGACACACTTAGTTTTTCACTTAACCTTTTAAAGACAGAATCTCTGGCGTTCATTGCCTACCTGTGGGTGCAAACAAGGAAAAATCATGGTAAAAATGCCATACACTTTCAATTCCTGCAGTGTTCCTTTTGCCATTTTCCAAGCGTTTTATTACTGGACCACAAATTTGGAGGGGGGAAAAAAAAACAAACGAGAAAATCTCAAAGCCTGAAATTTGGCCAGAAAAGACTCACTCTTGGGAATAATTCCCAATTCCCCAGATAAGCCTTGTGTAGCTGCATGGGTGTGTATTCATTTCAGCAACACAAGGCTGAAGTGTTTAAGGCTGTAATTTTAAAGTAGGAAATATCTGCTAGTAGAAATAGCTGTTGAATACAAAGAAAAGGTAGCTGACCAACAGGTATTTGTGTACCTTTGGCATACACAGCCAACGGTGCCTTTCTAGGATAGAAGAAGTGAATGTAGAAGGCATTTTTCCTGTAGGTAATTCTCCAAAACACTGTGCCATCATGGTATTTTCAATAAATCTCACAACCAAATGGTCTCATGTTCCCCTTGGTGAGAGGCCGGAGACTGACAGTGCTCTGTCTCGAGCTAGCACCAGAAAAAAATGGGAAAAAATGGAAAATGTTAAGATTTCTGCCTCATGTGCTTGAAAACAAAGCCTGGCTTCTGCTGATTGGGTGTGATTATGCCCTGCCATGCACCTTTTCTTCTTACCTGTATGAGCAGGAGTTCTGGCAAAAAGGATCACGTTTAAGGTGCTTTTAAATTCTGTATTTCCTTTCTGCTCTGTCATGGGAGCACTGCAGGGGCTGTTTGGGCAGCTGGGGTGCAGAGCTCTTCATGTTCTGTGGGGCTGGGAAGGAGCATGAAGTCACCTTGGTTTCATGAGTTATGGTTTCAGGAATGATCTTGAGCTATTCAGAGGGAAAAAAAGGGAGTGTAGTGGTTTGGTTTTTCCCACTGAAGTCTCCTAACTTGTGTTAAAGATTGTATTGTTACAATTACCTGCATTTTATCCCCTGTATTTTGTTGTCAGGTGGTCGCAGCCCCCAAGGCTGCCAGAGCTCCAGGAGCGTTGGGACAGGGCTCTCAGGGATGCACAGAGTGGGATTGTTGGGGTGTCAGGGGTCGGACTCCCTGTTCCTGGTGGATCCTTTCCATCTCAGCAGATTCTATGATCCTCTGATTCCATGATATACTGTATTTCTAACTGTAGGAACTGGGTGCATCCTGAGATCTTTTTAGGATGAAAGTACCCATCTAATACAAGTGCTCAAAGCACGTACTTCTTATTTTGATTGGTTTTTTTAGCTAAACTCTCTTTTTTCAGACATCGGTATTTTGCTTTCTTTTAAAACACTTTTTAAAAGTGTTGCCCAAAGGGAAGGGGAGAAAGCATGGAAAATCTGTGGCCAGAGTAAAATATTAATCTTTCCAGTAGGTTACTTTTGGAGCTGCTAGATGGTCTGTAAGGAAAATAATGTAATTAACTTCTGTATCTTTTGCATCTGGAAATGTGTGCTGTGTTTTATAAATCAAGTTTTTGTTAGATCTCCCCTCTTGGTTTAAAGAAATACTGACAGTGAGGAGATGTTACTGGTTCTGGGTATTTATTCAGTCCCTTCCATATTGGAATTAATAAAAATGAAATAGCTGCTGATTTACTAACACTCTTTGAGGTCCATGAGCAGGGAAAATTTGATAGCCTAATATTAATAGAAAAAAGTTACTATTCCAGAAAGGGTATGAAAATCCATTTCAAGTCATACGTTGCGGGGCAACAATCTCATTTAATAGTTGACTGATTGAGAATGGCATTACTTGTTAAGGAAAGAGGAATTGGCTTTTTTATTGACAAGGAAACTGAAGGCACCTCATCCTGTATTTGCAATAATAATAGGAGATGTGTAATTTCGAGGGTGTGGAGTGGTAATGACTTGTTTTCCAGGGAACCCTTGGGGCAGTTCCATTCAGGAGAGGTTTTGGGTGGATGGATACCTTAGAGGGGCTGTAAGGGGCAGGGCCTCCAGTGCTGCACGAGGGATGCTCACAGAAATGGTCAGTTAGGTATTTTTCCTGGAATTGAATAGTCCCTGCCAGGTTCTGTGCCAAAGTGAGGAATGTTCAATGGAGCACATAGACAGATGGGGGCTGGGGGAGGGTCAGCAGAGACTGGGAATTCCATTAATGACATTGAAAAACCTGAAAAGAATTAAATATTTTGTGGTTGGTGGGCTTTTTTAACTTTCCGAGGGAGAATTTCAAACCAGAGCAGTGAAATGGAGTTGAAGGAGCCTTTCTGAGCTGGGCTTGCTGTGCTGTGTTCAAGGCAGACAGACACCCACCTGGGGGCTTCATATGAACAGTCATATTTTCAAGGCACAGACCCTTTGTTTTCCTCCTGTCCATTCCTTTAATTAATCTCTCTGCTGCTTGTTTCCTCTCCTGCTTTCATTTCTCAATTTGATCTTTTTAGTGGGCTAGATAATTGCATTTACTGAGTATCCTTCCTGCCAAGCACTGTGGCTGTAATCTCCTCCACCTGAGAAATGGTTTCCTTTGAACAACCTGGCGTCTGCCTCAAAGTTATGTGTTAATTAAATGAAAACAAAAAGGTAAAAAAAGTGTCTGTGTGTATGTATATATTTATATATACATATATACGAATTATATAGTTTCAGCAAGCAGAAGTCTGGGTAGCTGAAAAATAGTTGAGTGCACACCACCAGCACTGTTTTTGGCTTTGTAATTACAGAGGAGTGCACAAAAGTGTTTAATTATATGATCGCATGGCAGGTTTTTTCAATACCATCTCACATACGGTGTTTCCTTAATCCTGAACACAAAGACAGTATGAGCAAGGCAGAAATTGTGTGTTTAGCATTAACCGGATTTGGAGATGTTGAGGTTTTATTTTAAAATCTTTCCTGACATAATGAAATGGCCTCTGAGGCCGTGGTTCCTCTGACCTACCTACAACTAAGGCAGACCTGGCAGATACAGAGCAGTGGGCCTGTGCCCCTGGTGTAAGGTTAGTTAAAACAATCCTTAATTTGTAATGTGATAGAAAATTGTATGTACAACTCCAGTTTTCATAGGACTTGGACTATATGATGGCCCAAAATGTAGAGTAGCTTTGGGGACTTTTTGACCAAGAAGAAACCAAGTAGTGGGAGGAACCAAGAAGAAAAAACAAGTAGAGGGAACTAAGAAGAAACCAAGTGAAGGGAGGACCCGAGTAACCCCCTCCTTGGTTCGGCTGCACATCTCCTGCTGTGTCAGCTGGTGTACAGTGGTTTGTTTCTGGAAGTCACCTGCCAAATTTGAAAATTAAACCTACAGAAACAAGGGAGCTAAATTGTGGCTTCATCATCACCTGCCATCTTTAGACTGGAGTGAAAGGAATCAGAAAACCCAGCATCCACAAACTGAGGCACCCGAGGAGCAGCAGCAGTGCAGGGATTGGGATGGCACCTTCTCCCACGGGCAGACATCAGACTGGGAGAGGACAGAGGTACCCAGGGGGTGGAGAGCTGTGAGTGGTTTGCAGCTCTGGAAACTGCTGACAGCACTGGTGAGGGGTGGGTTAATGTGGCAGCGTGAGGATTTGTGCTTCTCCAGCAGCAAAGATCAGGATCATGTCCAGGACAGTTAATGGAGCTGTGTTCTGTCAGATCTGTCAGCCTCAGGGATTGCTGCTGAAAGATGCCGTGGTTTGGGCCTGCAGAATGGAGGTTTGATAAAGTAGAAGGGAAGTTGCTGAATTTTTTCAGGTAGGCATCACCCTTGAGGGAGTTAATGTCTCATGAAGCACTGGATATGCCACGGGGCTGCTGGATAGCTTAGAAAAGAACTACCCCTGTCTCGGTCAATGTTCTTCCAATTCTGCGGGAATCCTCCATTTAGGGGCTGACTTTTGTTACACTGAATGTCTCAATCCTTTTTTTTCCTCCAAAAAACCAGCCATAGCGGTCACATCTGCCTTGTGCAGAAGCAGTCGTTGGCGTTCCTTGGGTACATGTTGGGGTTGTGTAGGTAGAAGAAGAAATGCTTGGGGGTGATCTTTGCAGATGTGCTGCAATCTGTGTGGTGTGTTGATTTTTAAGGAGCTGTTCTGTCAGAGGATTTAGATTTTGTTGGCAGAATTGATGTGTTGTTCATGCACCTGTTCTCTGTTTAGTATCTGGTGGTGTCCACTGCCTCGACTCCCAGCAGTGGCTGTATTTTTAGATTGGATTAAGGTAAGGTAAATTAATTTGGGAAATCTGAATAAGCATTTTCAGATAATCCTTTGAGAAAAATGGGTTGGTTTATTTCCTAAGCTATTTTTATTATTCTATTCGTGTTAGTAAAACCATGATCACTTGGATCAAGAACTGCCTGTGAATTGATAGCTTTGAGGGTTGGTAACAGAGGAAGACAACAGGCTGCTCACCCAGTGCTGGTTGAGCTCCAATGAAATTTCACTCCCAGCCCACATCCCAGTGGATCAGAAACACACCCCCACAGCTGAGCAAATGCTTCAGCCCTGTAGAATCAAATGAACTGTAGAGCTGCTGCTTTCTGTGAGTGCTTGAAGCCAGACTTAAGAAGATGACTTAGATATCCTCCATTTCTTAATATTTAGTTCAAGAAACACGAATTTGCAGAATTTTTGGAACTTTCTCTGACTGTTGACTTTTTTGGGGATTTTTGATGTAACTTCTCTGGTATCCAGGCAGTTGATACCCACATACATAACAAAGATGGAATAACCTAAGTAGCCCATCTCACCCTTCCAGTGCTCCAAACCAGATGGGCATGAACCCGTGGCCCTCAAGGCTGATGACTCAGGTGGTGGAAACTGCAGCCACCCAAGCAATCTAATTCTGCTCCTTGACTGGCCTGGTGGTCTGTGATTTTGTTTTTTCCCCTGATGTGTAGCCTGCCTCTTTGTAGAGCTGAGCCCGCCACTGCTCGTGTCCTCCCAGTGCAGCTGTTGATCTTGGCATGTTCCTCCTTCCCAGTGGCGCTGGAGATGTGCTCTGGGAGAGCTGCATCCAGCAGCCCAGCACAGGCAGGGCATGGAGCTGTTGGAGCCAGTCTAGAGGAGGCCATCAGGATGATCAGAGGGATGGAGCAGCTCTGCTGTGAGGGAAGGCTGGGAAAATTAGGATTCTTCAGCTTGGAGAAGAGAAGCTTCAGGGTGACCTCACTGTGGCCTTGCAGAGCTTGAAGGGAGCCGACAAAAAATATGGAGAGAGACTATTTACAAGGGATGGAGGGACAGGACACAGGGAATGGCTTCCCACTGCCAGAGGGCAGGGTTAGATGGGATACTGGGAAGGAATTGTTCCCTGTGAGGGTGGGGAGGCCCTGGCACAGGGTGCCCAGAGAAGCTGTGGCTGCCCTTGGATGCCTGGAAATGTCCAAGGCCAGGCTGGATGGGGCTTGGGGCCACCTGGGATAGTGGAAGGCGTCCCTGCCCCTGGAAGGGGATTGGAATTGGATGATATTTAAGATCTCTTCCCACTTAAACAATTCTGGGATGTTTGGCATGTTCTGTGCTCAGTATCTAAGTGGCTCACCTGCTGTTTTATGTTTCAGTTAAATTGCCTCAAAATCTCTTATGATTCTTAACAAATATTTTTAGAAAAAGCAGTTCAGTCCTTTATCTAAATATAGCTTTGAGCTTTCAAGCCTTTGGGAGAGGGGAGGACGTGAAGCTTTGATGTGTGGCATTCACAGCAGCAGGAGCACTTTCTGCACCTGGCAGAAGTAAGTATGGTGCAGAGGAATTTGTTAGACAGAAAGCTCCTATTATACAGAACAGACGTGTGGTTTAGTATGGATGAGGGATAAATCTTGGCATGTCGTGCAATAGAAAGGCAAGAGAGACTGCAGAAAAATATGTGGCACAGGAAAATGAAGGTGTGTTTAGAGACTTCCCTCTTGGTGGTATGACTGAAGTACCACTCACCTCCTGCCTGATACTTGATATCTCACTAAAAATAGACGAGAGGCTCACCCATCGTCCCTCCTGATGACAGTGGAACCAAATCTGTTTGTCCTTAGATGTCTGAAATGGGAATGCAGTGTAAATCAGCATTCTATTTAGTTATTTATTTAAAGGCTCGCTGTTTAACCAAATATTTCTCTGAAAGTCACAGTGACTCCAGATATATTTGACAAAGTTATGCTTTTTTCTGGTGTTTTTCTTTTCTTTAAACTGAGCCAGAATTAGTGTCATTGCCCATATTCCTGTGGTAAAGGCAATGTCTGGAAGTGCTGAAGACATTTTTCTCCTAGGAACCACCACAGTTTTGTGCCCCTCACCCAGTAATTGTTTCAATATTCTAAGTTGATATGCTCATTCATCACTGAAATTGTTATTAATGAGTGCTGTTTTTCTTTGTCACATTGCCATGGCAACTGGGTTACATATTTGAGTGGAATTATCTATTTCCAGATGGAGATCTTCATTCATAAGATTTGCCTGCTGAGAATTTTTGGAGGATATTCAACTTCAAAATTCTTCCTCCCCATGCCTTTCCACAGTTTGGAGTTAGAGGCGTTCCTGCTTTCTGGTTTATGTCCTGTGATTTTGTGGTGGGTGTTATGCTCGCAATATTTCTGTCTTTCATTTGTGGTTCACTAATGTTGTTTTTCTTTTGATTTAATTGAGTTGCTTTTCTTCAACTCAGGATTTGCTGTGACAGTCCTGTAAAGCCATTCCTCCCCCATATGAGTTATTGGAAATTTTCTCTATCTGTATAATACACCACACAATAGAAGGCTGGGCTAGATTTTCTTTTTACTTCTGAAAGGAGCATAGGGATGTATTTCTCTTTATATATGACATACCACACTCTGAGTGATAGTGTCCTAATTTTTTTTATCATATTCACTACTTGATTTTTCGTTCTATACAAGAAAGAAGCATTAATATGTTTCACTTTTCTTTTTGATATAAAACTGTATTTAGGAAAAATACCAAGGTAAATACACATAGAGTACAGATTTCCATTATCCTGAACTTCTTACAGTTTTAAAGGTCTTGTTGGCTGCTAGACTTAATGAGGTCCTACTGGATCTCAATCAACATTTCAGGATTTGCCTGGATTTGTTTCTGATCACTCAGACCAAAATACCTCAAAATGCTGTGTTTCCTTCAGTAGAAGGCAGAAGGTAAAACTCCAAAGGTGATTTTTATCATCCTTTACTTCTTCAACTTCAGGTCACTCTTACCTTATTGAGCAAAAGCAGGTTAGCAGTTTTTTGCACATACCTACAGGAAAGTCATTAAGGGCCCGTTCATCCAACCTGTCTTCAATCTAATTTTCATATTCACTTAAACTATTAAAGACTGTACACCTTATGATCTGCTTCAAGGTCTGTCTGTTGCTTAAACATCCCTTCTTTTGCACTTGCAGTGCTTTCACCCTGCCAGTAACTCTAGAACAAGAGCAATCCCATAAATAGCTCAGAATCTGTAGTTTCTGAACACCTTACCTTGTGTGTAACATATCTATATTTTGTCTTCACCTAGTAAAAAAAAATATATATTGTTGTGTCCTCCCAAAAATAACATAATGCAGTGCAAGACTTATCTTCTGCAAATAATGATTTGATTTTAATTACTATATTTAGTATATTTGAAATAAAGGATGTTGTCTTACCTGTGAATAAGGGGTTGCTTCTCTGTTACACCAGCAAGCAGTGTCCTCCCTAGCTATATAATTCTTATATAACTACTTAGCTGTTCTTTTCCCTTTGAAAGTGGAATCATATCTATTTATACCTCCTTCCAGCAAGAGACAACTCAATACTAACAAATGTTA
Organism: Platysteira castanea; assembly: GCA_013397175.1. Classification (NCBI taxonomy): domain Eukaryota; kingdom Metazoa; phylum Chordata; class Aves; order Passeriformes; genus Platysteira; species Platysteira castanea. Next base: position 150,277 of record VYXC01006791.1, on the reverse strand, counting down.
CCAGTGTATCATATCAGTGCTCCTTGTTTTAAGGAAAGTATTTTGCCTGTGATAGGGTACTAGGAGAGCTCATGAGTAATGATGTTGCTTCAAACCTAATGAATCTCTGATCTGCTCCCTTCGCCTTTGTGTATAGCTGATAAAACACTTCTTGATGGCTCAGTTATTAACCAAAATTAGGTTGATCCCTGGCTTTCCACAGGCCGGTGCTGCATTCGCCTTCTGGTCTGATCTTGGTGCGTGCACGGCTTGCTCAGAGCCCCTGGGATTGCTGGAGCTGGGACCTGCCTGGTACTCGGGTTGTTCATCACTCCTTGAGGCACTGCAGCCTGAGTGCTGGCCACTCAACCCCTTCCCCAGTGTGCCTCATCCCGGGAGATAATCTCTTGGCCTTCAAGGCAGATCCTCAGCTTTAGGTTGTGCCAAAGCTTTATTGCTTTTTGAGATACAAGCAGAGATTTCTTCTACTCTAACACATGCCATTTATTAGAGCCAGGACACTCATATTAATTTTGTAAGACACTTTCTATTACAAGGCTGATTTTGACAACATCTGCAGGGGCTTCTGCTTTGACTTCCTGATTTTTTTTTAATCTGTATCCACATAATCACAGAATGGGTTGGGTTGGAAGGGATCTTAAAGTGCATCCAGTGCCACCCCTGCCATGGGCAGGGACACCTTCCACTAGCCCAGGTTGTTTCAAGCCCCGTCCAGCCTGGCCTTGGACACTTCCAGAGATCCAGGGGCAGCCACAGCTTCTCTGGGCACCCTGTGCCAGGGCCTCCCCACCCTCACAGGGAACAATTCCTTCCCAATATTGCATCTAACCCTGCCCTCTGGCAGTGAGAAGCCATTCTCCTAAGAAGGTGGATTTCACCAAAATAAGACTTGCTGTTTGCTGCGGTGGATTCAAATTGTCCAAAAAATGTTATGAAAAATGACTGGTTTATTTTTGGAAACTTTCTTGCTGCTGCATATCTTGGGCATAAATTACCCAGATGTCTGCACTTCTGCAGTTGGTAGGATGGAGGGGAGAGTAACACCAACTGTGCCAGAGATAATTGAATACTTACTGTATTATCAGGAAAGTATTGAAGTTTACTAACGCTGTTGGAAGCATCTCTGGAAATGTCATAAGAAATCTGTGCAAAGTTCTTTTGCCACCAGTTCAGAGTTACTTGATGCATCTGACAAACAGTGCAGCATTTGAAGGATCTGTACCCATGTCCATTGTGAATTTAAAATTGCATTTTCGATCTCTAAGAAGACTCCATCCTATCCAGGTGTATCAAAATTTCATATGTCAGTCTGATTATCCTGGCTATCAGTCAGAGGCTCCCCGGTGCCCCAGCTGACTTGCTCCAAGGGATGATGCCTTCCAAGGAAGCATTGTTCCTATACCATCCCCACAGCATCAGCTGGTGCCTGGCTGTGGTGTTTGATCACAATTAATCTCTTGGAATAAGCAGCAGACACCTTTCAGGGTTATTTTTGCCGTGGAACGTCAGCCCCTCCATACCTTCCTCGTTTTCCACAAGGCTGGGTTGAACATCCTCTCTCCTCCAGTGCACAGGGACTGGCTGTGGGTTAGGAAATGTCCTTTGGGCTGCTTTCTCATGCTCATCTGTTTCCTCATTCAGAGCCCTGCGTGCCTCTGTGGGAGTCTGATGCTTTTTCTGCGTGTGGGTTTTATTGCTAATCACAACAGAGAGCACTGAGCCAGGGAGGAAAATGTAAGTTAGATAATTGCAGTCAATCAAGTACTTCTAATTCCCAGGCTTTATTGTGTTCAGCCCTTTTGGGTTTATAAATTGTCACCTCCAGACTAGCTGAATTACACTGAAAAAAAAAGAAAAAAACCTCAGAGTTGTTCACATTTACCAATCTAATTGTATTATCTTAAATTCTTCCATCTAATTTAAGGCTCTGCACCTGAGGTGCTTCTATTTGATAGATTCAGTTTATTTGAACTCTACAATAAAGAGAACATACAGATGTGTGGACCAGACCAAATGCATAACCGTGATGTATTTTTTAAAATAAGATTGTTTTTTGAAATGGTTTTATTTTAAAAATAAGCCTTACTTTTCAAAGCAAGGCTTATTTAACTTCTAGACTGTGGTTAACAGTTTCCTGAAAATAACTTTGTCTAAATAACGTTGATTTTTTTTTAACAATACAGTAACCAGAAAAATCTATTTGTGCTCTGTTTTCCCCTTAGTGAGAGAAATTGCTTGAAAACACAAAGAAAAAGAGGAAAGTTTGTGCAGTGTCTTCTAATTTGCCAAGGTTTTGCCCTTTATTCCAAGTGTACTGTGTCTCATTTCACTTTGTATTAATATTTTCCACTTTTGTGGGATGAAGTTTCTCTTCTGCATTGTTTATCCTGGCTGGAGGAGGGTGGATGTACAGCTCTGGCTGTTTTTTCCAATAGATTCATGTGCTACAAAGATAACCAGAGCAAAATGCAACTGAGCAAAAGCAATGTTAGTCCTGCAAGAACTGCATTCACAGGCTGCAGGGAAGAAACACTTTTTCTGAAATCTCATCTTGTCTTACCAAGGAAAAAAATCCCTTTCTTGGAGCTTTGGGTTTACTGTGGTATAGCACCTGTATGCTAGGTAACATTCCCATACTGGCATTAGAGCTGGGAATTCCAGTATTTGAAGAGCTGATAAATATGAAGGACAAAACAAGAATCTTTCTTACTTATTTTCTGGCTGAATTTCTATCTGGGTAATGTTAATGTGCAGTAAAAATGGTGATTGGTGGTGGAAGTTGGAAGAGGAAGATGGTCAGCATGAGGCCTTTTCTCCAGAAATCATTCCATGACTGTGCATTAGGAAAAACAAAAAAAAAAGCAAAGTGGTTATGGTGTGGGTTGGCTTTTTTCCAGCTTTTAACCTAAGTTTTCAATAGCCTCCATCAGCTTTGCTGTGCAAGGAACACCCATGACAGACTCCTCTCTGGAGTAACCACTGTACATGGCTTCTTGGTACACTGAGAAGGAAAATCCAGGGAGGGCGCAGGAGCAAGAACTTGTTTGCATTGAACATATTAAACAGAAAACTAGGGATTTGGGAGAGAGTACACACCAAATATCCCTGTTTCCTGGTGCCATGGCTATCCTAGACCAGAGAGCTACTGCAATTCTTACTGAAGCTTCAGGCAGGAGAAACTTCCTTTGTACTAGTCACATGTAAGCATTTGAGAAGATACACATGTAATTTTTAGTTGCTTTGCTTAACTAGGGTCTATTCTAGTCAGCTGTTTTGGTTTTAGTTTGGTTTTTATCCCAGCTGCTGAACTACATTGGTTCAAAATTTTTTTTTCTTTTTTTTTTTTCTTGGTGCTCAGATGAGTATAGGATCAAACCAGTGGAAGAGGTCAAATACATGAAAAATGGGGGAGAAGATGATCAGAAAATAGCAGCCAGGAACCAAGAAAACTTGGTAAGGATTGAACTTATCACTTCTCTAATGAACTAACGTGGCTCTGCTTTTGTAATGGAATGTGCACAACCCTCCAGCTCCGGCTTACACGCGGCAAGAGGATTTTCTCCAAAATGTCACAACTCCCTGCAAAGCTCTCATGGAAGGTGCAAAATACAACTTTTTCCTGCTTGTCTTTCTGAATTAGGCTCTACTTGATCTTGGAGTGAGTGCCTTCATGATTATAAGTCGCTCCCCTCCCTTGCAGATCCAGAAATACACTTTATTTGGAAATGTGTGCGTCTGTGTTACAAACAAGCTGGAGTAAAACAGCACTTCCCTGCCATTAAGAAAATGACCTACTTATGTAGATATTATTTGCTCTACACTTGCTGGTTTTCTCTATTTTGAAATTACCAGGGAAGGCAGTTGGGAACAGAAAAACGCAATATATTCATAACACAGCAGTCACAAAAATCGTGTGTGTTTCTTTTGCCTCGGTTTCAGCACTTTGCCAGCTTGTAGTTCCACTTAAGGGAAGGCAATCACAGGTAAACTCTTAGGACTACTTGAAATAAGTAAGATGCTGTTGAAGCAGCTTAAAAAGTCACGGTTGAGTCACTTCTGGCATTTCTGAGAAGTTGTTTCTTCCCTTCTAAAGCTGAAGGACTGTAGGTTTTGTTATTGGCTGGCTGGGGCTTTGCCCAGTTGAAGTTTTCAAAGACATCCCACAATTCTCATAGTTGGGTGCAAGTTTTCTCATCTGATTCCACTTACTCAGTGCAGCTTTTCTTCACGTAGAATGGTTGGGTTTTACCCCCTCCATCTGTAGGTTCAGAGGGGAAACATTAGCAGCAGATTCCAGTGGAACCATAGCCATTATCCAGTTGAGGATTGGCCTTTTGCCATTACCGGGTGGCTGTAGAAAAAGCCACTGTTTGGGATTTTTTGATTTTCATGAAGATGTGAGCTCCTTCAACCTGGCTACTTTATATTCCCTCTCCTAGACACACATACTTATATTACATAACTACAGGTGGACTCCTGTAGCAAATGGAGTTTATTTTGTTGTCCTATCCTGTGGCTGAGCAGCAGGAAACACAATTTCTTCCTCAACCCCCAGATCAGCTATTTGCTACCTGCAATCTTGCATTGCTGATGCTCCAGTGGGTGGTGCAACCTCAGCTTGGAGCAGGATTTAGAGGGTTTTTTAGAGGTTTTTAAGAGGTTGTTGGGATGTCCTGTGCAGGCCCAGGAGTTGGAGTCAGTGAGTCCCTTCCAACTCTGGATATTCTGTGATTCTACCTTAGATTTTCGACTGGCCTTCAGCTGTAGTTATGTGAAAGTATTTGCAGAAGGTGCCATGTCACTGGAATGACAGTAAGGAAGAGCTCAGGAAAGCTCAAGTCTGCTGGGGTGACACAGTTGCTGAAGCTCTATTCAAAACTAACTCCAGCTGTTTTGCACTTTGGTTGGTGCCTGCTGTCTTGTAGTACCCAAGTGTTCACCTGATTAAATGTAGGAAGAGCACGGTGCTTCTTATTTTATTATTGGTGGGTCATGTTTGATGGGAGCAGTGAGTTTGCTGCAAAATGTAACAATAAGGATTTGGAAGGCTGGTGTAGCTCTTCTCTCTCATGTTTATTAGGAGGGGAAAAAAAAAAAGGCAGTAACACAAGAAAGTCTTCAGCCAGACAGGATGGATATGCTTTAAAACAAAAACTGTCTTGCCCACCAAAAAGGCTTTATTTTCCTTTTCCTCATCTTACTATAAGGAGATTACCTTATCTGTAATATATGCAGCTTTTTAATCCTGGGAATTGTCAAGTCCTCATCACTCCTGGGTTTTTTAAAGGGGTTTCACTGTTGAAGTTCTTCTTAGTAAACATGTTTTAGTTCAGTGCTCAGAAGATGGGTTAAGCTACCCATCACTCAGGCTTTAATTTCCTTAATGTGTGAGAAGTTGGCAAACGCTTACATAATCCCGTCTTCTCATCAGCCATTTCCAGGCAACTAAAATTTTAGGAACAAGAAAAGGCAGTGGGAGAATCGACCGGCCTGTTTTCCTCCTCTCTTGTTTCTTAATCCCACATTCTTTATTGTCACAGGGCTGCAAATTCACATCCCCTTCAGAAACACAGCCCGGATGAGATGTGTGACCTCCATGTCTGGGAACTGCTCTGGGTGGGGTATTTTATCCCCTGATACTGGTGCTTGAATTATGTTATTCAGATGCCACTGAAATTTTTGATCCCATTATCATCTCTGTTACTTTTTAAAGGTATTTTGATGTCTTGCAAAAAAAAAAAAATCTTAGCTCAAGTGAAAATGCACCCTCTTCCTTTGTAACTTAGGCTCTGTGATGTGCTGCCATCCCTACTTTTGGTGCTGCAGTATTTCCGAGTCAGAGGGAAAGAAGGTCACACGAGTAGATACAGAGAATGGGAGGACATGGCAGTCACCAGGGGAAATGTCATTTCGCACTGGGGTGCTGTGGTCCAGAGTCCCGGGCTTTGATTCTGCTTGAGGAAGAGCCAGAGAAGAGCTGGTACAAATGTGGGTATCTGTGGGAGAGATGAGGCTCTGTCAGTGAATCACCACCTTCTCAGCTTCAACCTAAGGCTTAAGCAGGGCTCAAAACTTGAACGGGTCTGGCACAGTAAAGCAGAAATGCTCTGTAGACACAGTGCCAACAGGACTGGCTGTGCTAGGGCTGTCTGCCAGGGGAAACACAGGGTGTTCCATGGGAAGATAATTTCTGGTGGAATCGAAGGCCCCCTTGGATTAAACTGTAGGCTTTTGACATAGGGGGAAAAAGGAAAGTAAGAAAAGGTAAACTAAGCTTGTTTTCCTGCCGTTCCTTTGTATCCATAGGCCTGATTTGCTTCTTTAGTCAGGTTGTTTCTCCAGTTCTTCACCTGCCACTGGGATCTCTCTGCTCCTGGTTTCATTCCAGGTACCTCTGACACCTTCCTGAGCATCTCCACCCTCAAAACGAAGCGAGAGTCATTGCACTTGAGCTGACAGTCCCACATCCTTGTAGCCTGCGGGATGGGAATGGGATGTAGCAGGATTAGGCACTGGAGAGCTGGCGTTACACAGGGTGCTGTCACTGCACCACGTGCTTTGGTGGCTGCTCAGCTAAACCAGGGGTGTTTGGTGTCAGATCAATGAAGAACTAGCAGATAGGTGAAAGAAGGAAGTAATTTGTAGTGCATATTGTATATGGTTTTAAATCACAAGTGTTGGTTTGTGCATGTGTATATATATATATGCACACATGTAAGGAAACATGGAAGCTGTGCTGATTTTCATGTGGCATGGTGCATAGAAGGTCATGTGTGTGCTATTATTCCTGGAGGCAAATGAGCAGCTGGGATGGTTATTGGTGAGTTCAGAAGCAGAAGGGCTGGCTGGGATGGTTTATTGGGATCCTGGGCTTTGTCTCCATGCCCAGCTTGGTGCCAACGTGCCACATGTGGTGCTGAGCTCCACCGTGTGATAAAACTAAACTTCAGCTCCCTGTGACTTCACAGTGGCTCTACAAAAACCTCTCCTGCATTTCCCCATTTTCTTGGGGGAAGGTTTTATGATAAGCCTTCTCCAAAACAAAGGGCATTTTGCCAACATTGAGTTTGCCACTCAGCAGATCTGGATGGGGGATTTTTGGCCCCAAGTATTAGCAAAAGGTAATGGTGGCTAATCACATGGATTTGTCACTTTGGAAAGCTAAAATGCCAGAACTCAGGAAGTATTAATATTGTACAAGCAGGTATGACTAAAATAACACATTAATAAAGATATATTAACTTCTTGTTTGGAAAGGATTCTTTAACTCTACACCATCATGTTTAATATACAATTACATAACAGCCTTTTTAATACTCTTAATAGGGCAAATTTAATTGTCCTTATTTCCATACTCTCACAGCACTCCTGGCTTTCCATTGTAAAATATTACTGCCAGAAAAGGTAAAATGAGAAGGTGTGTGGTATTCCTGCAGCCTAGCATTCCTTTGGCAAACTTCAGGAGCTGGATCAATTTTTCTCTGAATTGGGCTGTCATAATACAGACATCCCTGAAAATACCAAATCCCTAAAGCTGCATTTCTTTTCTGTTGGGTGGTTATCTTGATGTTTATTGCAGTTCAGGTTTTGGATGTTGTTATAACTTTTATTCATCCTTTTCTGGGCTGCACTGGCACAAAAGGCCACTTACTGGGATTTTTATGCTTTGTTATCCAAACCCCCAAAACAATTAGATATAATCCTGTGTTTCATCCTGGAGCTCCGAAGTGAAATTGCATGTTAGAGCTTGAGATGAATTCCGGCTGGAGCTGGGAGAAAATTGCCTCTCTGTTGCTCTTGCTATCTCTCACTCCACCTTTAATAACAATGTTTTGCTTTTTGTTTTACCCAATTTCCACAAATTTCCACTCCACTTACCTGCAAATGTAATTTTTGTCTCTCTTGAGCTTCTCAGCCCAGCTGCTGTTCTCCGTTTATCACCCAGCTCCACGTAACTTGGAATTGCAAACCCCCGCCTCCGTGACTCTGTATTCAACACCAGTTATCATTTTCTGCAGTGATATGTTTAAAGTAGACAGTAATATCTGATAGATGAAGTGTGTGAAATTAAAAGCCTGGCAGAAAATGCGGAAACACCTTAATAACTATATAAAGTGTAGTATGGGAAAGGGAACACCCCTGTTTAAATATATATATTATACACAAGATGTAGAATGTGTGTTATAGATACATCAATCATAAATATTTTTGATATGCAGTGGAAAGATTGGTATATGTCAAATTCCACATCAATTTAGGAAAATACATTTTAATTCTATTACCAACCTGCCCAATCTAAGGTGCTAATAAAACTAAATAAAAAAGAAATAAGCCACCACTAAGTTCATTGGGGGTATTTGTTGTGCTTTCCTTTCTAGAGATGTAAAATACCACAAGGGCAAATTTAAGCACAGAAATATAATTAATTTGGTACTTTAAAATACTTAAAGGCAGTGCTGCTTGTTATTGCTAGGTAAGCTTTGAATTGCAGTGTTTTAAATGCATAACTGCATATTTATTTCAGCACTGGTGCAGTACATTGGTGAAGAGCTTTGTGAAAACTGAAGTTAGCACATATTAATGCATATTCCAGTGTGAAGATTTCTGGCTCTAATGTCCTAATTGTTTCTTTTAAACCATTTTGCCATGGCAGTGTTTCAGAACACACAGTTTCAGGATAGAACTTGCTCATGCTCTGCTTATAAGGGGAAAGAAACCAGAAATGCCTGAGAGCCTTCAAGCCCTTAGAAAGAAGAGGTTTTCCTGGGTTTTGTTTATCCTGAAGAGTTTGGGTGTGTTAAATCCTGTGCTGGCCCCTCATTTGCTTTCCTTGCTGTGACATTCTCCAGGAGCCTGGTTCCACCAGCACAGGGTCAGCTTCAGTACAAGTGTTGGGAAAACTTCACTCTTTTGGTTCATTTTCCACTGTAAAGGATGGATATCTAGATATATATTTTCTGTATATAAAGAAGAGGCTATTAATTTCTCTGCCTCTTGCTCCCCTCTATTTTCCCTTCTGCTTTCAGATCACAGAATCCCAGATTGGTTTAGGTTGGAAGGACCTTAAATCTTATCCAGTGCCACCCCCTGCCATGGGCAAGGGCACGTTCCACTAGCCCAGCTTGCTCCAAGCCCCGGCCAAGCTGGCCTTGGGCACTTCCAGGGATGGGGCAGCCTATGCCAGGGCCTCACCACCCTCACAGGGAGAGGAGTTTCTGCTCAGTATCTCATCCAACGCTGCCCTCTGTGAGTTTGAAGCCATTCCCCCTTGTCCTGTCATTCCAGGCCCTTGTCCAAATTCCCTCTCCAGCTCTCTTGGAGCCTCTTTAGTTATGGGATACCAGTATATATATATAGATGTAGCATATATATATATATATGTATAAACTCTCCGCTTAGTAAAATACTTGGAGATGTTGTTGGTTCTTGTGCTGGAATCTAGGCAGGGTGAAACCCATAAAAACACACAGCAAAAAGCAGCTTGGGTCATTGTAGGAGGGGAAAAAGAAATTGAGATGGCCTTTTTCTTACTCCTGGGGTACAGGAAAGCTAAAAGGACAAAGTGAGCATCACCAGATGTGCATGGAGATGGGATAATGTGCAGAGGTTCCTGTGCTGTTCATCCATACAGCTCCTGTGCTGCTGAGAGCTGGGAGAGAGAGCGGGGAATGGAGGGCTCCAAAGCCAGCCTGCTCCCCCACACGTTTTCCCACAGGGACAGGCATCCACTTTGCCCAGATGCTGTGTCAGCCAAACCCCAGGGCCCGCGGCAGCTCTGTGGGAACAGGTCCCACAGGTTCCTCACAGCCCAGCATGGGGCTGCTCCACATCTGGACTCTCCTCCCTCCCCTTGAAGAAACAAACCACAAACAAAAGCTGCCGCTACAAAAATGTAGCCACAAAATCAGTGAGTAAAGGGAAGCCAGAGATTAAAATTCAAAAGTAAGTAGAGGAAGGAGGGAGGGGTGTAATACCAAGCTGCTTCTGCCCGAGCTGGCAGGGTTCACGCTGGGATAAAGGAGGTGGGGGTGGGCTGGGCACCCCTGGCCCCCTGCCCTGAGCACCTGCGAGGGCAAAGGTGGGGCTTCCTCCAGGCAGAGCCGCTCTGAGCAGCACTGTGACAGAGAGGGCAAAGCAGGGGCTGGGCCCTGCGTGGGCAAGGGGCATTCCAGATCCATGGAGGAAAATACCTTCATAGTTCTGGATGCCTGGTACCCCATCCCTGGAAGTGTCCAAGGCCAGGTTGGACAGGGCTTGGAGCAAGCTGGGATAGTGGAAGGTGTCCCTGCCCATGGCAGGGCTGGGACTGGATGGGCTTTAAGGTACTATCCAACCCAACCCTGTGTAGGATACGAAGAGGAATTTTGCATTCTACTTTTTTAAGATGATACCTAGAAAATCTCTGGGAATATGTAGTATTTTCCTCCAGTCTTTCTTGACAGGGCCTGGGTTGGCACATTTTGCACTGCATGCCATCCGAGGTTCCCTTTCTCAGAGAAATGAGAATTACAGAATCATCCTTCGGATTTTTTTTTTCTCCAAAGTCTGAGATCCTAAATGAATGCTGCCCTATCACTATCAGTACTAAGTAATTACAGCATTTCAATTTTCCTAACCCAGCCTCTCTAGTGTTTTTTGCAGCTGAAATAGAAGTGCACAAAAATGACATTGTTACTGGAGCCAGTTACTTTAAATGCTGTGCAATTAGCTCATTTCCATATTGCCCATTTACTTTCAAATTTGCATTGATATTCTTCAAAGAATGGTTTCTCATAATGAATTTATGACAGTTTTAGCTCATTCCACTTACGGGTCACTGCATATTATATACACATCAAAGTAAATGATTGCACTGGGTATTAATATTCTTTTTCTTCTGGATTCCATTAAAATGGTTCTGGTGAAGAAGTATTTGTTTTTCCTCCAGTACTTAATTTTGAAAATTTAGAAGATAAGTGAATACCAATAATAAATATTTTTAGCAAGTCAGAAAATCATATAAAAATTGTTGTGCTCCAGGTGCATTTCTTCAGACCAGACCTTTTTTCCTTCTTCCCCCTCTGTTGAATAAATCTGCACAGTGCCCTGTGGAGAGGTAGAATGATACGAGTTTTCAAGCTGTTGATGAATGTGATTTTAAAATAGAAAGTTTAAAAATATATAATTATATTTCTTTCAAACTGTATTAAGATAACAGTGTCCAGAAGCAACATGTAATTGCAGGCTTGATGTGGAGAAAATGTAGCAGTGATGGACAGCTCTCAGGAACATGGCTCAGGACGAGCCTATGTTGTTGGTGAAAAGGACTCTTGCAAAACCTGCAGAGACATTCCCATTGTCATTTGTGGAAGCAGGTTATTTTCCATACAGGCTGTGTTGTTTCCGTGCCTGTATCATTTTAACAGGTGAGTTTCTGCCTGGGATTTCCCCCCCGGCCTCTCTGGGAAAGCTGATGCTGCTGAGGAGAATGGACACAGCTGTGAAACAGAGGAGTCAGCAGTCATGGCAAGGTGGCACGTTCTTGATTTAAGAGTTTCTTCCACGATTGTGAGGACTGGGAACCTTCAGATTCTTTTTTTATTCTTTTTATTCTGTTTTTTTAGAGAACCTGAGTGTCTCTGCACTTGCAGAACTTAAGCTTTAAGAAAGATGTAGGATTTTGCAAGTTGTCAGCAAGAGAAGCTCTCTGTATCCTCTCTTATGGTGCTTGCTATTCAGCAGTTGCCTAGTAGGTGTTAATTATTAACTCTGCTGTTTTGGAACAGAGGATGAGGCAAGATACAGGCAGAACAGAACATGCAGAAATACCTAAAGTCATCAGAAGTCGCTGATAGAGACTAAAGCTGTAAACCCAGGCAGCTGCTCTGGCCTGAGAGTCCCAGTTTGGAGTACTCCTGACCACTAGTGAGCTGTGATCTCCTGAGCTCCCTGTGATAGTGGCAAAGTAGTTCAGCCTTTCATCTGTTCACATTTAATTACAGATATTATGTGGGTCTGGTCATGCTTTCTTTTCAGGGACTCCTTGAGTCGAGGTGGTTGTGGAGGAAATGTAGGGCCCAGGGTTTCCATACCTGGTGAGGTGCTGATTTCAGGCTGCTGTAGAGCATGGAGATAACAACAAATTCATCCATAGGTACTTCATTAGATGTTTGCCCGTGCAGCCTTTGAGATCTCTCAGGTTTAGTCTGAGTACAGTACTGTATCTGGTAAAGAGGGGGGGATGTGCCATTTTAGACCCCGAACCAGTACAGATGTGGTGCCTGGGGAGGTGGCCCATGGTGGCCTTGGCAGTGCTGGGTATATGGTTGGACTAGTGATCTCAGAGGGATTTTCCAACCTTTGTGATTCTATGAATTTGTTAATTTTGATGTATTGAAGCTGAGGTGAAACCCTTGAAGAGGTGTGACTTTCAGGGCTGGTTTCAGGCAGATCCTTTGTACAGTCAATGTCTTTTGGCTGAAACTTGTTTATACTGTGGGTATTTTTTTTCAACAGAAAGTGTTTTCTTTTGCAAACTTTCCTAATTGATGTCTTTGAAGAGGAGGTGAACTTGAAGCTGATCAAATGAAAAATGTGAAGATCTCCAGCACCCAGTTTTGGGGATTTAACCATAAAATCTCAGAAGACTTGGGTTGGAAGGGACCTTAAAGCAGTCCAGAGCCCAAAGAGGAATGTGTGTTAGTGGGAGTTAAGCAACCATCCCAGGAAGGAGTCGGAAGGGTAAAGGAGGAAGGGAAAAACATGTCAGGAAAGGGAAAAAGGAGCAGAAGCACCACAAGGAGAGGTGAGAAGAGACTCAGAGGGCTCTCTGCAGCCCTGAACTTCTCTTCTTGCTGTGAACAGCACAATAGCAGCGTGTTGCATAATCCAGAATTATCATTATTTGACAAACAATTTTCTAACTTATTTTTTCAAACAAACGTTTTCAGCTTTGAATTTGCCACTATTTTTTAAAAGCCCTGTTGCTCCTCTGTTTTGAGATTAGAAAATTAGGAGCTCCCAGTCCACTTCGTACCATTACTGTTTTGAAATAACTTGGATTTTGTCTCCTTTTTTACACCAAAAATGCAATTTTTCTCTACAATCCAATCCACATGAGGCTTTCTTCATCACCTGAATTATTTTTAGCTTGTTTTTTTTTCCCCGTTCATCTTGGTTATTTAGTAAGAAATGTTAAAAAATACCTTTACAGGCAACATAAACTAGAAGATCCAAGAGTGAGGAGTACTCCCAGGAACACAGGTTCTAGCAAAGAGCACTGGTTATTTAACTAAACTTCAAGGAGGCAATGTCTGTTGTACTGAACGAGCATGAAATGTTACTTTCCTGTTTCAGTAGTCACTGCTTTGATTGGGTTTCCACCTGTTAGGCAATTTTGTGCTCACATCTTCCTTAAGCAGGAACATTTCCACCACTGCAGCTGGAGTTTTGTGTTTGCTTGCTCCATATTCTGGTTGTGCTTCACCACTAGATGTGAGCAAAGGTGGGAAATGTTTCACATTTGTCGTGGAGAAAATAGCGTTTTGCTCAAAATTACTTGAAATGGTGGTGAACATTTTTGAGTATATTTCTTTTCTTCTTAATTCTTCCAGGGAAGTGCGGGGTCTGGGCAGGGGCTGGCCTACCCAGGCTTAGGCTTTTTGGGATGTGAGGGCACACGTGGGCAGGAAAGGTCTTGATTTAATGATGTCTTCTCCAGAGAAAGGGAAAGAGAGCTGGAGACGGCTGCCGGGGAGGCTCATTAGCTGCATTAATGGGACCTTGAGCTCTTTAGCCTTAATCGCCGTGTGCTCAGGGTGACAAATCCAGATTTCCCGAGGACCTGGCGTGAACTCACTCACCTGTGTGCGCATCCTGGGAGTGCTGGGAAGGGCACAGCCCCCTCACCTGCGCCCTGCCCAGGGGCTCTGTGCTGCTGGGGTGCTGTGCAGCCATGGGGTGACCCTCAGGGGGCAGGTGAGTGAGTCAGGAGGGGGGATTGATCCCTGGTGGTGGATTAAAGCAGGATGGCTGTCACCTCCTCTCACGGATGGGGAGACTGACAACATTCCTGCTGTTTTTGGGGTCTTGCTGGTGCCCTGTAGAGCCCCCCCTGGAAAAAGGAGCTGGGCTGCCTCCAGCTGCACTAGAAGTGCTTCAGCCACCTCCAGGAACACAGTGAGTGTATCCATCCATCTGCACTGTGTATTCCTACACCAGGGCTGGAAGGGGCTCAGCCTCATCTGTTTTTTCACTATTATTTAGCTTTTGGACTTTGGTTGTTTCCCTTTGATTTTGTGGATAGCCAAGACCAGCTGCTCTGCAGGCAGCTGGGAGACTCAAATGTGTGTTGGAAGGGATTTCTGCATCTCAGCTGGTGGAAAGAAGAGTAAGAAGTTGGACTGGGAGAAGGGAAAACAATGTAAGATTATAACCTTCAAGAGTTCAGGATTTTTTTAAGTAAGAAAAAGCCAGGGACAGAAAGAAAACCCCTATGGAAATAAGCTTATGCCAGTAAAGGCAAGTACTTCAATATTCTGAAGAAGCTGAGCATATAATTCAGACTCTTGTGCATACAGAGTTTGGAATTACATGTAGGTATGTTAAAAAAAATCTCCTGAATAATTAATGAATAATTTCTAAGGGAAAGCAGTGGTTTATACAGATACTAAAGTAATACAGATACTGTTACAGATAGTAAAGTAATACTGACCTAAGTTAATATGCAGCTTTGTGTTTGTTCTCGCTGGGAAGAAAACCCTTTTTTCTTTTGCTTTAGATTGTTTGTTCCTTGCTCCTGGAAGAAGCAGTGTTGGAACTCAAACAGAGCTCTCAGTGCTCTGCTTTCATCTCCCACACTTGGTCTGTGTGGACCATGTGCTGCTCTATCTAATATGTAATCTTTCCATGGGATACCATCAAAGACAGGCAGCTTTAAAAAAAAATTCAAGCCAACAGATAATCTCTGCATGGGAACACAAAGTCAGTGCTTCTTAATAAGGTAATCATATTATAATTGTGTGTGTGTGTATTTAAATGTAGTTTGTATTGCAGCAGCACCTGAAGGCAAGTGCTGGGAATCAGAAGCAGCTGCTCTGCCTGCAAACACGACAAGAATGGGCTCACGTGTTACCAATTCTTCCCCAAAATTTCATCCAAACGAGTACTTTTATTCCAAAATCCTTGTATTTCCAGGAGAGTGACCTTGTATTTCCTGGGAGTGTCCAAAGCCCAGGGTGTTAAAAAAAAGGCACAATCTGGTGAGGGGAAAGTTATGTGACAGAGGGGTCCGTGCTGTCCTCTTCCCCCAGTATGGGCCTACAAGAGAGAGGGGCCTGGGACAAGGGTCTGGAGTGACAAAACTGAGGGGGAATGGCCTTAAACTGCCAGAGAGTAGCATCAGATTGGATATTAGAAAGAAATTCTTCCCTGGCACAGGGTGCCCAGAGCAGCTGTGGCTGCCCCATCCCTGGAAGTGTCCAAGGCCAGGCTGGACACGGCTTGGAGCAACCTAGGATAGTGGAAGGTGTCCCTGCCCGTGGCAGGGGGTGGAATGAGGTGATTTTAAGGTGCCTTCCAACCCAAAATCTGTGATTCTGTGGTTATTTGGACGTTGGTGTGGAGGGGCAGTTTGGGTGGGAGTGGGAGGGAGTGCCATCAGGCTGCCCAGTTTCACTGGGTTTTCTCCTTTCCTTTAGCCTTTCCAAGAAACAAAGCTGCTGTGAGAGAGAGGAGGGGTAGATTTGGCTGTCGGGTATGATGGAACCCAGAGGATGATTCGGTTGGAGCAATGCTGGTAGTGTGGCACTTCTGCTGAAATGCTGTGGGTTTGCCAAATCACCCTTTCCTTTTAATGGAATCATGGAATCACAGACTGGTTTGGGTGGGAAGGGACCTTAAAGGTTGTATAGTTCCACCCCCTGCCATGGGCAGGGACACTTTCCACTAGCCCAGGTTACTCCAAGCCCCGTCCAACCTGGATACTTCCAGGGGTGGGGTGTCAGGCAGCTTCTCTGGCATCGGCAACTTCTTTGTAGACTTGGAGAACATGTTCCCTTAGCCAGGCAATCACCTGAGCTAGGCATAGGAAGTCCCAGCCCTTTCAGGTGACTTCTGGGACTCTGAAATAACCAGCTTCAAGTTGCTTCATAGTGTCTAAGATTGAGTCAAGGTCAAAATGTGCCTTATGTTTTTTCATAAGGGCTTGGCTGCATGCACAAGTTTAGCAGCTTGTATATTTGTGGGATTTGTTGCTTCTGGAGATCTCCTGGCTCTCTAAGTCACTGCGTCCTGCCCAGCTTTTGCAAAGATTAACATCTGTATGGGAACGCTGCCTCTGAAATGTTCACACTCATTTCCTTCCTGGGGAAAACATTCAGCATTGAAACAGGGCTTGGGTGACGGCAGATGTGAGGAGACAGTGGCACATCTTTCCAGAGTACAGCTCGTTCTTAGCTGGTTATGTACGGACTTCTCTGCATCCTCTTTTCCTTTTCTTCATTAAAAAAGCAAACAGAAATCTCTTCCTGAGCTGAAGGCATCGTTCAGCCTCGCAGCAAACCCATCCGGGGCTGGCCACCGGCCAAGCCATCGTTCTTACTCACCTGCACACCATGTAACTCCTCTAAGAATAGCCCTGGTGCTCTTTAAAAAAAAAAAAAGAGACACAACATCAAAAAAAGACTATTTTAGCAATGTATTATCTTCATCCCTTCTGTAAAGCAGTGGAGTGTGGAGGGGATTTTTCCCCCCACACCCATGTCCGTTGTTCCTCCTGCAATGAGCTGTCGCTAATGCCGAGAAATATTTTTGGACTTAATGCAGTGAGTCAGGGCTTAGCCGTAAATTGGTCATGGGATGGAAGGGATTCAGATTGTCTGTTACCCAGGGTCTGGTTTCAGCCATTTCAGAAACATGAGCAATTTCTCAACTGACGGTAATTAGACTCATAACTCTCTCTGAGATGATCTAAGGCAAGGATTAATTATAAAAGTTTCTTGGTGTTAGAACATGTTTCTTTAGTTAAAGTTTGGCATGCTTTCATTTTATGATGAGCATGAAAGAATGTTCCTCTACTTAAAACCGCTAAAAATGCCATGCTGTCATGCTATGTAAATACTCATATTTGTGAGTGTATCTAAACAAATCTCTTAAATGGGCAAAACACATAAAAGGCCCAAGCGCCAAGAACCAGTTTAAGGGCTCATGGATTGAACTTGCGTATTCCTTGTGGGCCTGATTCCTTGTGGGCCTGGTTGAGTTTTGGAAAATGTTCGGCTTTACTTGATTTCTCACTTAAATAAACAAACTGTAGTTGTTTTTTCCATCTTCATTAAAAAATAAGTGACCTAAGTGCCCTGATGTGCTTCTCCTTCTGTCTCCATAGAGAAGGGCTTTGCCAGGACGAGCTCAGTGGGTTCTTGATGGAGCTGGGGATCCAGTAGTCCCATGTTAAACTGCCTCCTTTGGCTATATTGCCTTTAAAAAGTCTGTAAAATTGTGAGGTGTGGAAAGAGCCAGTTCACATCAATCTCATCAGTTTGCCTTTTAGAAAACCTAAGTAAAAGTGGTTGGATGGGATTGGCTTGGCTTGACTTGATAGCATAGATTCACAAAAGGCTAGATAGGATGACACATCTTCTCTATGTTCCTCATTTTCCTGGGGGTAAATTCCAGCTGATTCTCACAGCATAATAACAGAGTATTCCCAGTTAATGTTTGAAAAACTTGTCCAAGTTTTCATTTTGTTCACTTTTTAACTTCATAAACCTGTTTTCTTATGATTAAGTTACATAGCCAAATAGTGATGTCTTTTTTTTTTTGCTGTCCTACTCCTGTGAGTACTTTAAAAGAGAAGAGATCCAAATCTGGCTCCTTGGCTGCTGTGTTTGAAGCCTTTTTTTCTAGAAAAACATTGCATTTGCCTGTCCTGAAGCCCTGGGAACAGAAAATTGTTGGGGGGTTTTTGCTTGTAATAAATTTAGACTTAGATTCATATCATAGGTTAATGTTTTTAATAACCTGACACTTCAGATCTCCCTCGCTTTATGGCCTGCACTTATGACTCCTGCATTATGGATGCTGATGATTACTATGAGAATATAAGTTATTGAATTGATTTTATGATGGTGGCATAGAGCATGAAGCTGAGTTCACTTTAGGAAATAAAATGAGGCCAACAGACTAAAATATTAACAAAGTATTTTGTGTCATGGTGGGTGATTTGTAATTCATTGAAACCCTCTTGTGAAGTGGTGCTCCGGCATCACTCACCCTCCAGTCCTCCCTGTCCCCAAACTCGGCCCAGTTACCTTTGAAACAAAATGTATCGGATCCACTTTGAGTTTACAAGTGGTAACAGATTAATTTGGAAAGACAGATTGCAAACATGCATCATGGCCCCGGTCTGAGTCCTAGTAAAGTGATGTATGGCTGGTGCAGAATGATAAAAATTCCTATCAGGGGAACAGCTTAATTAACTATTCTTGATTAAAGTAGTACAGTATGTGAATTTAATAGCTTGTCTTCAGAAGCAGAATGTGAAATCACTTATTACTTCGGTGTATCTTGCTGGCAAATAGGGAGCTGCCAGCGGTTCTTTGTGATTAATTGAGTTTAGAGAAACTTAACACTGGGGTGGGAGAGACCAGATAATTATTCTGCTCTTGCTTCAAGCTCATTGCCTTACAGGAATAAAGAAGTTGTCAGAGTGGACTAGGAAGTTGTGGGAGTGGACTAGGAAAAAGGATCAAGAGCTGAAATAGGATTGATAGCTAGGAATAGGGTTGATGGAGAAGGGAAGGCATGCTGGGATTGTGAAGGATCCAGCGCGAGGGCTGGAGTGCTGCCATCACACCGTTAGTTAAACACGTTGCCATCCAGATCCCCACGTTACTGGTCCATTTGCGTGGCCCTTGGGATGGTTGTAGGTATGGAGAGCAGGAGAACATTGTGTCTCACTGCTGTCACCTTGGAGGCTGAGGAGCTCTAGTTCATGCAGTATTCTCTCCACTTCATGTGGCATTGTCGTCATTCTTGTTCTTTGAGACCTTCCTGGTGCCTGTAGCCAAGTCACGCATTCCGCAGCCATCCCAGCTTCTAAATGCATCAGGACGAGGCCTGGCTTTGTTGCAGGAGAGGGATACTGATGGCTGGTGTCCAGTAAGCTTCTTGATCCTGTCCAGCAGAGCTACTGCATAAGCTAGTGCTTCCATGTTGGTTGTTTTATTACTGATATATCAATATATTATTGTATCCTGCTGGTTATTTCTGCCACTGTACTTCCTAGGACTTGGGCCTTGTTGGAGTGATTTCCTGACCTTTTCAGGACATCTCTCCAAGTTGTCAAGATAACTTTGAATCCTGCAAAACTGAGTCTTTCCTGGCTTGGTGCTCTCTGTGGTTTTGGAAAGCAGTTGCAGTCTCCAATTCATTATTATTCACCATCCCAGTCCCTAGTGAAAATCCAGCTCCAGGACAGATACCAGCAAAATCCTACTTGATGTATTCCTCCACTTTAACAATATTCCATTGTAAAGTACCTTCTTCTCAGCCAGCTTTGCACTTTGGTA
The DNA here is from genome assembly GCA_013397175.1 of Platysteira castanea. Classification (NCBI taxonomy): domain Eukaryota; kingdom Metazoa; phylum Chordata; class Aves; order Passeriformes; genus Platysteira; species Platysteira castanea. Next base: position 130,727 of record VYXC01006791.1, on the reverse strand, counting down.
TTAGTCAAAGCTTAGATTCAGCCACTCTGACCAATTAGCACAGACGTGTAAGTAGTGAACTTTTGACATCATTATATTATGCCCAAATGAGCTTGGAGAAGGGTTTTCTCATCCTCTTTAAAATAGTACACAAATCCTGCTTTACATTTCTTTCGGAGTCAATACCTTCAATGTATTTACGTGTGAACTCATCTGAAAAACTTTCCTGATTCCAATCATTGACAGTTTTCAGGGCATTTTTTCACTTTAAATAGGTAAATATTCTAGTTGGACAGCTGACCATTGCTGCTGCTTTTCAGTAGGGTGAGTGAAAACAGGATCTTAGAGCAGCTATCCTAGCTTGGGGGCTGGGCATCTGCACACTTGTGACTGAGCCAAGATGCAGAATTTGGGTTTGCTCCTCATTTTTTTCCTAGTCCAAGATGAAGAAACAGGGTTGCTAACGTTTTCCTAATTTGTTAGGTTTGAACATGGGATTTACCTTGACTAGTGTTAGTGAATGTCTGGGTTCTGAATTACACAGCAAATAGGTTTCCTTGAGAGCTACTCATTCCAACTGGTGTCCTTCTCCTGGGAGCAGGGCTTACTGCAACGGGTGGGCTGGCTGACATGAATAGGACTGCCTGTGGCTGAAGATATTGGACCTTACAGTAAAGAAATATAAAGCCCAAACGTAAGGGCATGTCTGTGTCAACACATTTCCTTGGAGATACACATGTTGCAGAAGCTACTGCTGCAATTACACCTCATTATAAGACACCATGTTTTGTATTTTATGAGTGCTTAAAAAAAAATTAGCAAAGTTCATTAATAATGTGGCCAGTGAACTCAAATTGCCTGCTGATGCTGTTCTGTGCACACAGTGGAAAAATTGATCAATTTAATCCAAGGTAAAGCTGTCTGGCTCTCCAGAGGAGGAGGCTGCCTCAGTTACTGAGGGGTGGAAATCATTGCCTCACGCTAATTGAGTAACCTCCAGCAGTTGTGAGGCCGAATCTTCCAGACTGGTTTGACTCACGGGGGCTGAGTATCTAAATGAAGTGTATTTGTCATGCTGCAGTTCTACAGGATTAAGAGTGCTTGGATTTGTTTGATCTGATGCATTCCAACAATATTAAATAAGTTCATTTTTTATTGTCCTTTGCGCCTTGTATTTTTCTGGCTGTAAAAGTCCAGCATCTTACTTTTTGGAAACTAAGCTGTGATATGACAAATATTTCTGGCCAGTATTTGTAGCTCTGGCAGGGCTTGAAGAATTCTTGGCTGGCTTTTCCAGTAGACTGATAGCTGAGACCAAATATAACAAGAAGCAGAGTACTGCATGTAGAATTAAATCATATTACTAGTTATTATATTATTTTTCTTGTCTCAAAATTATTCACTGTACTCTGTTTTTTGTGATAAATAGCAACTCTACAGTGTTTAAATCAATACTTCGATGTTAAAGAATTTTAAACAACATTTTGAGAGAGCCTTTTGTCTTTCAGCAGGATAATTATGCTGCGAAATTTGTTTTCCTAATTCATTTGGGAAGTACAGTTTATTGAATGTTTGGGATGAAGGACTCATTCCTGATATATCTGTAGTTTCTCCTCTGCAGTCTTCTTTGTTTAGTGTCAGACCTGAGTCAAATGGCCATGAATTGTGGCTGCCCCACTACTGAAAGTGTCCAAGATCAGATTGGATGTGGCATGGAGCAGCCTGGACTAGTGGAAGGTGTCCCTGCCCATAGCAGAGGGTGGGACGGAATGAGCTTTAAGGTCTCTTAAACCCAAACCACTCCATGATTTCAAATTGATTGTGAAGTTGCACTCTTAATGAGAGAAGGACCTGCTGAGAGGAAAATAAATATCTTTAGATACTGAGAAATATTCTCAGAACATGTATTGTGTTATTAATGTTGGCCAGACTTTGCGGTCAGCTCAGGAGAGCATGTGCTGAGTGCCCGTGGTGGTGGCTGTGCAGTTGTCCCAGGGCCCAACGTGCCTAATATTAATATTAATTGAAAGTGATTTTAAGCCCCAGGAATTTGGGGCTTAAACTCTGAATTTGAGGCTTATGAACAGACTACCTAATCATCTAAGCATTTGTCTTCCCAGATAAGCCTTGACAACATCCTGAGCGTTCCCTGCACCCCAGCTGCAGAGTGAGCCACTTGATGTGCCCTTTCAGAAGTGAGGGGATGGGGGAGAGAGTTGAGAACCATCCCAGTCTGGGGCTGGGGGATCACAGATCGCTCACTTGGTGCTGCCAAGCAGCAGGAAAGTCCATGGGAGGGCTGGAGAAGAGAGTCCATGGGCACAGGAGCTCAGGTTTGAGGCAGGAACTCGGGTGAGCAGCACGTGGCAAGGCTTTGCGATGGCTGAGGCGAAGCAGCAAGCCCTGTGCATAGTAACAGAAAGGCTTTAATAATCCTAGAACTTAATTAGGATGGTGCAGTGTTATCACCTGTTTATTTATAGCTATAAGTTTAGGCCATGTCTGACTCTTCATTTAGAAGAAAGGCGTACAGGAGCCTTGGCTGAAAGGAGCATATTTCCTTCTGCTCATTACACTCAGATGATTGCTGTTGTTTAAGTGAAGTTTAAACATCATAAAATGTGCCCTCATCTTGTGATTCCCATCTGCTGCTCGCCCTTCCTTTCTCTGCTGAAGGTTATTTCAGCAATTTTGCCAATAGCACAGGATGCTGTCCCTGTGGCGGGTTGTTTGCCCATCTTCCTGCTCGGCTCTCCCTCCCTGCAGGCCTTACCCAGCTGTTCTAAACAGAATCCTTCCAGCATGGAGTCCTTCCTGATATCATCATGTTTAATAACTGCAAGATAAATCTCCAGCACATGCTGGAAGAGTTCTGCAGGCCATGATTCAGGAGAGCAGCGAAAGGGCCTGTGCACCATTGACCTGTAGGGGATTTAGGCACCTCTGTGACATGAAATGGGCCTTTAAGTGCTTTGCAGATCCAGGAGCAAAGTGGGCCCAGGTTGAAGTTTACATCAGGAAAACTGTTAACAGTGAATTTAGGCATGTGTCTTGTTATGGACATCACATCCCAAAGCCTCAGTGATGTGGAAGGCTGTGCTCTTCATGAGGAGTCAGGGAATTAGAGCAGTTCTGCATTTCACTGGTGGGGGAAACAGATGATCCTGACACACATTTCATGCCTCAGGTTGTTTCAAAGCTGCTTTTGCAGTCCTTCAGGTTGGGAAGTTTGGGTTTGTCAGATTGTTAGATTTGGCTGCTAAGTGCCAAGTGTGATGTTTCCAGTTTTCTTTGTAAAGGTATATGATCTGTTTGTTGGTGTTTCTGATAGAGTTGAAGAGCCTGCTGGAAGGTCAAGACCCAGCTCCTTGCTGGGTCTTGATGTTCTGGGTTTGGTAGGTCTCTAGTCTGGTTTTAAAAGTTTATAAAGTGTGAGGCAGAGAAGGGCCAAGGGAAGGATTCATATCACGGGTCTCTGCTGTGGTTTGTTCAAAAGGTGAGTTTTGTAACAATGAATGATCTGACCAGGTCTGGAACATAGGTACAGGATCTCCAGAGAGCCTGGATCACCATCTCTGCTGCTCTTCAGTTTGCAGAGAGATGAACAAGTGAGAACTATTAATCACAGCCAACTGATTTTGATTTCAAAATAGATTTTATTTGTTAATGCTTTTAGTGGCAATCAGGGAAGATTCTTGTCCTGATGCAGCTGCTGTACTTACATGGCTCACAGTGATATAAAAAGGCAGAGGGATTATGGGGCTTGGGTGACTTAAATAAAATCTATTTTTGCTGTTAGGATCATAGCATTGACATGGTATATGGTTTGAATTAAAATGTTCACTATCACTTTAAGACCCAACAAGGAGTTAATTAAGTGTAGGGAAGTAATTGAATGCTAATAGTACAACACTGCAGTGAAAAATGATGCCACATCTCTATACTAAACTCTAGTTTTCTCCTCGTTGTAACTACTATGCCTATGACCATGCCTTGGAGTGCACTTCTGACTCAGGCAGAGAGCTTTCGTGTTTGGGACATTCTGGTTCATCATTTTTGAGCATTCCTGTGATGGGACAACCCTGTTAAATTTTAGAGGTGCTTATCTTTTCACTCACCTCACTTGAAAAGAAAATAGAGCTTGTGTTAAAACTTGGTGTCTGCAAATGGCTGGAAATTAACTTATAGACTTAGAAGCCAGTTTTGATTAGACAGCAAAATTGAAATGATTAAATTAAATGACCTGTTTTGCTTGTTGCATGTGATTTTGGTTAATTTTAAGAAGACCTGATGGACTGTGAGTCATAGAAGATGTGGATTTTTTACTTTCTGGTATTTCTGTTAGCACCAAATTGTTTTGTTTAATATTTGAAGCATTGAGGCAGGAAGACAGACCATCCCCACCAACTTTTTTGACTTGAGAGAGATCTTTAGCACTGTACCAGAAACGTTTTGTAGCCCTTAGAGAAGGTGAGCTTAGCTAATTTCTCTTTCAACGTTCTTTTATCTCATGTTTTTTTGAGTGTGAATGCATAATTTATAGGGTCACCTTGTATCTCTGGTAGGTCAACCTTGCTTGTTTGAGGTAATGAATTAAAAACAGGAATAAAAAAAAATAAATATGGCAACGCATGTGATCCATCCTGACTTCAGAGGGGCTTTAAATGCTGTGGCCGAAATTGGAAATGTGCTTGGTAGGAAAGATGTGGACAGATGGGGAAGAGCCAGAGGGGCGTGACAAGAATAGGACGCTTAGTAAACGTAAGCTGTGATGGAAGGGATTGATTTGTTTAGCCTAAAAATAAAGAAGGAAACAAGTCACCCGATATAGAAAAGGTTGCTTTAAAAGGCACAACAATCGTTTTTTCTCCACGACTCCTGGCAGGGGCAGGAAGGCATCAGGCATGGATTAAAGCTGGGTAGTAGGATAAATGTTTGAACTTTAAGGGAAGTGGCAAAATGAAAGACTGTTGGGAAAACCTGTGGGATAGGAGTTTGGAGAACAGGTTAGACGGAAATCTGTTGAAGTGGTTTGGGTACATGCCCTGGGGTGGTGCAATTTGGTGGTATTTTGAAATATCTTCCTTTTGTGATGGTTGATACCAGGTGGAGATCTCAGGAGACTGATCTTGTAGGGTTTCACAACAGTATTTCATGTTCTGATCAAGGAGACATTGAAATTTTGTGGGTGAACGACGGATCCATCCCTGCTTGCCTGATCTTGCCCAGCGTGGTATCTCCTTTTCCGTGGCCGGTTGCTCCCAAGGGAGCTGACACCGAATCCCAGCCCTGGCTGTGCACGCCTGGGACTGATGCACGTAGCCACCCCGGCCTGGCTCTGACCCGTTCCTGGAGGAAAGATTTGCTGCCTTCTGGAAAAGGAGGGCAGAGCTCATTTTGAGTCTTTTCCATGTCCTCTCCCACCTACTAGGAGTGTTTTTTTTGGTAAGAGGGGATGCAGAAGATGAAAGGATGGAAAATCAGAGTGGATATTAAAGGCCACGACAGGCATGTAGTCATTTTGGGACTCTGAAATATTGGTCATCTTAGGCTGATAAATTGTAGAATTGTTAAGGTTGGAAAAGACCTTAACAGGTCTGGATCATTGAATCCAGCCATTAATGTCCTAAATGTTGGACTGGAGTATTTTCAGGCCTGTAATTGAATTTTAGGCTAGTTCTTCTCACAGTATTGGTTTGGATATCTTCTAATCTGCACCACCCTGAGCATCAGAGCTATATTTGTACATCCTCATTGGAATATATTGATGCCTCATTTTGCCAGCACTTAGGAGTTACATTTATTTATCTGCTCTTTTTCCAAGGAAGCTTAGAGGAGATAAACACTTAAAACTCAGCATCCATTACTGATTTAAATGGCTTATAAAATTTTTAAACTGTTTATGATTGTCTTTTATTCTGATGTATATGGTTTCTCTTCTCAGTATTACTCTCAGATAAATGTGTTGGGAGAATCCAGACAAAATCCGTGCTTATACAGCTGAGGATTGGACACTCAGTAAGCGAACAATAATCATTCTTTCTGCTACTCAAAAGTAACTGCTAACCAAAACAAGGAGAAGATGGTACAAAATACACAGATCAGATGTAAGGCTTCTCCTGCAGCCCTAATGCTTCTCATGTGTGTCATAGGACCTATGTGATACTTAATAATATTCCAACTATTATATCCTTTAAAATGCACATTTTACCCACGCGTGCTGAAATTTGCCATGTAGCAAGAGCTGTTACTTCATTCTCTTGGGTCTTAAATCCTATGCCTGGTGCAAATTTGAGAATTAATGCAAATAAAACAGACGTTGAGAGGAGGAAAACACAGACATTGAAAATATGTCCCAGAAATGGCATTTACATAATTGCAATTACTGAAAATCTCGAAATTAGAGCCTTGGACAGCGCTGGGAGAATGAGAGCTTATTGTAGGGAATTCTTGCTGGTTTGGAGCACACAAACCCCTCCTGAAGTGAATGTATTTGTATTGCTGAGTAGCAACACTCTTGGTTTTCTGTTATTTCACTTCTCAGGGTTACCTCATTCATAATTTCTTGCTGCCATTTCACTCTGCTCACATTTGGCTTAACAGTATCTTTTCATTTGCACCTCGTCTTCTAATTCGTTTGGGCTTTCCTCTTAATTGAAAGCAACAAACCCAGAAAGACTTTGTCTTTCACTGTTTTCCCTTGTTCCATCCTTTGTAAATCCCAGGTTACAACAAGAGGGGAAAAAGTATCTTTATAGAATCATAGAGTAATTTGGGTTGAAGGAACCTTAAAGCTCATCTCATCCTCCCCCCTGCCATGGGCAGGGACAGCTTCCACCAGCCCAGGTGGCTCCAAGCCCCATCCAGCCTGGCCTTGGACACTTCCAGGGATCCAGGGGCAGCCACAGCTTCTCTGGGCACCCTGTGCCAGGTCCTCCCCCCCCTCACAGGGAACAATTCCTTCCCAATATCCCATCTATCCCTGCCCTCTGGCAGTGGGAAGCCATTCCCTGTGTCCTGTTCCCCCATCCCTTGTGTCTCTCTCCATGTTTCCTGTTGGCTCTTTCAGACACTGCAAGCCCACAGCTAGATCACCCTGAAGCTTCTCTTCTCCAAGCTGAACAATCCCAGTTCTCTCAGCCTTCCCTCACAGCAGAGCTGCTCCATCTTACATGTACCCTGCTAAATTCCCTGTTAAGACCTGGTTAATGGGACACTGTCATTATCCTGACACCTAGGAGGATGTCAGTGCACTTTATGGAACTGCTTGGATGTAATAAGAAAAATGTAATAAGCATAGTCTGCCCAAACCTGCAGTTGACAGATCAAAGCCAGTGACCAGCTTAACTCCAGGCTCTGCAAGAAGAAGCACCATCACTGTGTTGTTGTTTGTGGAGGGGGGGGACCTACTGCTGTTTCTAACACCTCCTCAAAGTGGCTGTTTGGTGGTCACCATGAGCCCATGCTAGAATGTAACCCCAGACGTTGTATTAAGGCAGGGAGGGAGGATCTGTGCACATGAGGAGCATCAGTCTTGGTTGGTTTTGACAACACAGGAAGATCTCAGGAGGCTTTGCTTGCATGTGAAGGCATCTCTCAGGGAACTGATTTTACAAAGGGTTAAAGTAGAGCATGTTCCAAAAACAGGTTGTAAAAGGCTAATTTTTGCACTAGAAAAACAGCTTAAGAAATCACTACAGCTGATGAAAGTGCAGGCCCAGCTATTCATACAGGGCACACCTCCTTCTCTAGCTGTGTTCTCTCATGTATGTTTGAAGGGCGTAAAACCCTTCAAAACCATCCCAGTAAAAAGCTCTGCAAAGCTGTGGTCGCTATAACCCTCCTACCATTCCAGCAAGGTGCCTTCATGCAGCAGGAGTACCATGGCACCCTGGCTCCCTCTCACCCTGTTTGGTGGTCTGTAAATGTTTCACAGACTTCACCCAGTCCTGTTGTTTCGTGCTCAATGCCAGCTCTTTCTGTGTTACTGCACTTGGTGGAAAACTGCCTTCAGGAGACACGCATGAAGAATTGGGAGTGTGAGTAATATCTACATTTACTATGAATAACTGTATTTTTGTAAATGCTGGATGAGCAAGAGAGACAGGATAGTTGATGACACAGGCTTAGGAAGCAGAAAAATATTTTTTGAGCCAGGTTTTGTTATGTAGGATGTCTCTACAATCCAGAAGAACAACATACCTGCAAAAGTGTAAGGTTAGTTGTGCTTTTTGTTGCAAAGTACCCTCTGAAGTTTCCTCAAGAGTCAGCCCAGTCTTCCAAGTCAAGAGTAATGGAATTTTTAACTTTTTTCCATCTATTTTTTATTTGCTAGGTAAAAGTTTCAGCCACTTTGATGTACCAAAGCCATTGAAGATCGGATGTATTAATGAGAGCTGGAGAGCAGGTCGCCTTTCTGCCCATAGCATTTTATTTGCAGTATTTTGGATATTTTTTGATGTAAACAACTGTTCTTCATGCTCAAAGGCACCTTGCCACCTGGATTTCTGGGGCATACAGCTGTGAGGGACAGTTTTCAGCCTCCTGCCAAGATGTTTATAGAGAGGATGTTCCTCATTTTGCAAATCCCTTCCTGCTGGCACTCCTGCAGACATGTCCCTTCCTCTGCTTCCTGCCCTTGTTCTCTGGGTTTATTACACGGATGGGCAGGGCTCCCGCTGCAGGAGCAAGGTAATTTCCCATTTGACCTGAAACTTCGTGCACCTTTGGAGACAGGTGCTCTGGCTTTATTTATCTCTGCTGTGCTCATTTTCTTATCCTGGCTGACCTTTTTGGGGTGCCATGGAGGCTGAAGGAGCCAGAAAACCCTGATTGTCAGGGCAGCGTAATCCTCATATTTCACAACAGAGGCATTTCACCAGTGATCACACCTCTCATTTTCTGTAGGGGACACCTTGAGGTTTATCAGTCTGTTTGTGGAAAGGAACTTTGAGATAGAAATCCAGATTTAATTTTTCTGGGCCTTAGTGTCCCAAGCTATAAAGAACCACAAGGATTCACACATGTGGGGTGATAAAAGCTCAGAGCTCTGAGAGGGAGCAGGATGGCAAGGTGCAGGGAAGAGTTTCCCTGCAGGATTTATTGCTAGTACTTATTTATCATTTATATGCCTTATTTGTAATTTCATCTGTTTACCTGCCTTGATTTCCTGTCGTCAGGCCAGCTGCTCCCATGTCTGCTTTTCACACAAAACCCTGGTGTTTGGCTACTCTTCAGAATTAATTGGAATTACTGTAACTAATGAGTCCAGACTTCCTGATATTGACTGGGAGGAAAGATGATGAGGATATTTAGAAAGTTGTAGCCGTTAGACTTAGTAAATACTTGCTCTGTGAAAACCCTTCAGTGGTGAGAATTACCTTCCTTTTTTCCCCCCCATGCTCTTCAGTGATGTCCTCCATCAAAGCTCAAAGACCACTGACTTGGGCTGAGGGTGAACTATATTTAGGTACTGCAGGAGAAGTCCTGCAACTCACTCCAGAGGGAGCTTTTTCCCTTCCTCTTCCTTTATTTTTTTTCTTCTTTTTTTTCCCCTGACTCTATACTTTCAGCTGAATTTTTCTGATTTTTGAGCTCCTGCAGCTTGAGTTGAGTGTTAAAGGGCATGTTAGATGTTCTTCTGAAAATAATCCCTTCATAGTTTTTAACATCTCAAAAGCATTTAAAAAGAACTACAAATGTGGTACTAGACCACTGTGTGTGCCCCTATGTGTGACTGGTAAACAAACACTGACAGCAGCATTCCCTAATTTCTCAGGTTACAGCAATGGAGGCCTTTTGGTGGGCTGCAGAAAGCTGCTCAGGATTTACATATTTCTCTTTTTTTACCTGTTTGTATCCCATGTTGAGTAATTTTTTTTTTCTCTCTCTCTACGAATCCTGCTCTTCCCTATTGCATTCCAGGAGCTGGAGTTGCTACAGCAGAATTTCCCAGTAATTTCCCTGGGAAGGAGGAGCTCCATTAAGTGTCTGGTTTCAGGATGAGGTCTGCCCTCTGGAACACATTTTGGATCCCTGATGAAAGCACAGGATTTTTCCCTGCCAAGCCTGGGTTACTCTCCCTGCGTCAGTGCACACTCACTCTGTGATGCTGGCTGGGTTTGCAGAATTGGATTTTTTTCCAAAATAAATGCCAGGCACTGTGTCTGCTGCTGCCTTCCCTTTGCATGCCTGAATGGCTTCAGTCCCTCCCACTGCTGCTTGGGGATAAAACTCAACAAACCTACTCAAAAGTGGTTTTTTTCCAGGCTCTGATTATACTTTATCACAGAGCTAAGGGCTGGATGAGGTTGGAAGAGAACTCTGGATGTCATCTGGTCCAGCCCCATGACTCAAGCAGGGCTATCTAGAACCTCCTGCCCCAGGTCAAGTCCAGACACCTTTTAGACATTTCCAAGGATGGAGATACTGACAGGAGTGGGGCATCATGGGCAACTCCTTCATGCTGGGCTGAGGAGATCCTGACCCGATACAGCTGGAGTATTTGTTAAAACATTCCATTTAAGGCAAGGTTTTTATTACAGAATGGGACCTTGAGCTTCACCCAAATGCACATAACAGCCGTATTTTCAAGTCCTCCCTGTAAGGACCAAGATGCTCCAGGCAGCAGGACAGCCAAGGGACTGTGGTGACAGTGTCTTTCTCAACCCAAAAATCCATTCCTGCCTGTGTGCCATGAAGGTTAAGTTCACGGCTAGGCCCTGGCTGTAGTGTCTGGTGTATCCTGTGGGGTGATGTGCATCTGGAGCACTCAGGCTCGTGGTGTGGTTCGGGGGTGTCCTGCGCAGGACCAGGAGCTGGTCCTTGTGCGTCCGTTCCAAGTCGGGATGTTCTGCGATCCTGTGAGGCACTGCCTGGTGCTTGGTGTGTGCACACTGAGCTCCTCCCCAGCCTGGCTTCCAAAGCCCGTGGTCAGATGGGTCCATGGTTTTCATCATCCCTCGTTCCCTGTGTGGATACTGAGAGGAGGAGAGCAGACTCCTGTGTCAGCACCACCCAACGTACGCAATCCGTGCCGTGCCCAGGACACCTTTCTGGACCGGATGCCTGTACACATTCTGGCAGGGATAATGTGATTCTTCTGATGAAATTGCATCCAAGAATAATCTCCTTTGACTGGTATCTGAGATTTTTCCATGCTTGATTTGCCTCCTTGTTATAAAGTTACCCTAAATAACATTTTCCAGGTGGTTTTGCTTCCAGGTAGATACAGAGAAAAAGAGAGATTCTCTTCCTGCCAAAGGATAGCACAAAAAATGAGCCCTTATGCACATACAAAGCAGGGAAACTCAAGTACAATCTCATAGGTCAGTGCTTTTCCCTTGTTCATCCTGATGGATCCAGACAGCCCATGTGAGATATTATTACCTGAGGCTGGTGCTCATGACTGAGTGAGGTTAAAAAGTGCTGGGCTGGCATATTGAAATTTTACATCTCATCGTTCTGTCCATTTCTAACTGATGTGTTTGGTTCCTCCTTCTCAAATACAATTATTTTTAAGAATAGTTTATGGTATAAAAAGAAAACAAATACTTCATTTTTCCCCTAAGTGACTTTAATGATGAATTGCATGGGTCTAGAGAGCAGTTTAAAGGTGCTGTCGGCTCCTTTGAAGAAAAGTGTCATCTTGATATAAATCAGGAATATTACTTTATAAGGACTGTTAGCAGCTTACCTGAGTCCATCTGTGGCAGCCTTATGAAGAAAAGCAAAATACTGCAAATGAAGTTCACATGTCTCTAGAAATGGGTTCGTCAGAGGGGAGGCATCAAGGGAAATGTTGACAGATATTTAATTATAGTGGCAGTAGTGGCTGTTGCTGTGTTAATAGCATCTGGCAGCAGAGTCACTGCCATCTGTTAGTGCCCTGAAATCCTGGAGACGCTGCATCCTTTGTGGAGGAATTAACAATAATTAACAAATCTATCACATGAAATCACCTTGATTGGATGACAGCCTTACCTTGATAATGATTAATTGCAAAATAATGTGGAGTAAAATGTCCACTATTCTCCTTTTTTGCTATTGCTGCTCTACAAGTGCAGCATCCTGGGGGATTTCCTTTCAAGCCTGTGGTGCGAGGCAGCATTTACTGCATTTATTTCAAATAATCCTTATAAGCAGAGCTAGATTAAAACCAAACTTTGCATATTCATTCCGATTTGCAACAGATTAGGTCTCTAAAGTCAGTTGTGGTTCTGTTGGTACATGGTAACGTATTTAATGTTAAGTAAGGGAGAAATGAGGTTGGACTGCAAGAAGTGACCCTTAAGCCAAAGTCGTCAGTCTTCAAGAGCAATGTGACTGCATTAAAGCATTTCAAGGTGTTTTTGTTAGCTTAGTATTAGAAGCCAAACCAAATTAATTTCTGATGAGTCAGTTTGTCTTCAAAGTGATAAGGAAAAAATATTCTATTTGTTTGCATTTGGAAGAATTATTTTTGAATACCTAATGTTAAGTAAGGGAGTATTTCAATCAGTGCAATAAAATATCGCTGCCATAAATAAGAGTTACAGACAAAGCAATGAGCCAGTTTGAGACCTGGCTGGGTTTTATTTTTCTCTTAACTCTTCCTTTTCTGTCTGTTCCCGCTGAGCAACAGATGGAGAAGGTAACATACTCTTTGCTTAAATAGGAGAATTGTAGTAGATAACTGAGGTGTGGTAATTATCAGGAGCAATAGGAGAGAAAGAGTAAACTCTGGAATCTTAAAGTCAACTAAACAGGAATTTTATTTCTCTTTTCCCATGCGTGTCAGTTAATATTCTGAATATTGCTGTGGGACCCACAGTGAGAAGGCAACATATACTTTTCTTGTGTCTTTCTATTTGTTCCTAAGTGCCGGAAGTTCTTCAGGCTGGGATTTGGGCTGATTCCAGCTCCTGATAGAGCTGCACTGACACAAACCACAAGCAGAAGTGTGGAAAGCTGAGTTTGTGCTGCCTTGATTTATCACAGCTCCCAACACAGGAGCTGTAGATCAGAGTCTTCCCTTCCCCTTCCCATCCCATGGGGTAGATCTGAGGAAAAAGGCTCACCTGGTGCAGGAGGCTGGGGTTTAGCAGACTTAGGGCTTTGGTGTCTTCATGAATATCTTCTCCATGAGACCCATCCCTCTCTTTTTGTTTTGCTTTGACAGCCACGTGAGTCAGACGTGAGCTCGGTTGGTTGTGTGTCTGTGTACACACGTGTTCATCACACACAACATGTGCATGTCACACCCTCCTAGCACTGTTAAAATTAGAAAATGCTTGTAAAAAGTTATTTTGCCTTTTGTTCTGCTGCTCTGGCATGATATCACGGGATCCTGGGCAGGCAGTGACTGGTGGGGTGTAACAAACACAGACACCCTTGTTAAGGCTTGGAAGAAGGGCTTGTTTCTCTCTCACTGCTATTACCATGCAAGGCATTGTTCCCTGGTTAGGAGGATTAGAAGATATGCATTAAACAGTGTTAAATATGCTGAGGCAGTTGATGTTTACAGCCCTGATAGAATTATTCATTAAAATATTAACTGCTAGACAGCCTCCTTTTTTTTATTAAGTGATTTAGTAGCCCTCTCCAAAATCTTGTGTGATTCAGACATTCAAATACTAAATAAGGCTAAATAAAACCACCAAAATTACCCACATAAACAGTGATTCTTGGGTTTATGTTTCTTAAATTGCCATGGGTGTGACATGCGTAAGAAATACAGAGGGATTTGTGGAGCGGGTGAGCTCTAAGATTTGACTCAGACCTCTCCCATCTGCACCAGCAGCTTTCCCTAACACATGGCTCTCGGAAGATCTGGAAGGGGCCATATCTGTCTGAAGGATTTTGGAGATAATAGATACGTGTGTGCACTAAGTTTTGGGTTACAGAAGCTCATGACATGATGATGAGGTGTTACCAAGCAGTGCTGGCTCTCAACTCTCTCTTTCCCCTCCCAGGCCCTTTTTAAGGTGTTTTTAATGGTTCTGGTCCTCTGCAAAGGACAGGGTTGTGTTATTGTCTGTAAACACAGACTGGTTTGTCTTGGAAGGAACCTTAAAACCCATCCAGTGCCACCCCCTGCCATGGGCAGGGACACCTTCCACTAGCTGAGGTTGCTCCAAACCCTGTCCAGCCTGGCCTTGGACACTCCCAGGGATCCAGGGGCAGCCACAGCTGCTCTGGGCACCCTGTGCCAGGGCCTCCCCACCCTCACAGGGAAGGATTCCTTCCCAGTATCCCATCTATCCCTGCTCTCTGGCAATGGGAAGCCATTCCCCCTTGTACTGTCCCTCCATCCCTTGTCCCAAGTCCCTCTCCAGCTCTCCTGGAGCCCCTTTAGGTTCTGGAAGGGGCTCTGCGGTCTCCCTGGAGCCTTCCCTTCTCCAGGTGAACACCCTCAGCTCTCCCAGGCTGGCTCCAGAGCAGAGGGGCTCCAGCCCTGGGAGCAGCTCTAGGGCCTCCTCTGGACTCTCTCCAGCAGCCCCACATCCTTATTTTTGGTATCTCCAGAGCTTATTTGCTTCCTTGGGCCCTTTGTGCCCAGTTTTGTGGCTGAGCAGGTCATGTCTGCCATTGCTGCTCTTCACCAGCACATTTGACGTGTGCTTCCTCCTGCAGACAGCTCCTCAATGCTGATGTTTCCCCCTCTATTCTCAGCCAGCCTGTGGGTGCTGGGTGACTCTGGGACTGCCTTCCCAGTGCTTTGCCTTGCTCTGGTGAAGGTGGAGACTGGTGTTGTTACTGATTTATATGAGCACCCCCTGTATTCCATGGGCCTCTGGAGAGTTACGGCCCAGCATGGAGTTTGATCCCTGGATTTCACCCAGTGACCCAGAGGCAATTCCACATGCCACCAAGCCCAGAGCATTTAAAAATAGCCCTCCTGGGGTCATTTCATCTCTTGTGTTACCTTTAATTTCATTTTTGCTGAGCTATTCTCCTTGGGTTGTGCAGGCAGAAGAGTCTGGACCCAGCCGAGTGTGACACGCTGATGACAAATGCCTGTAACGCTTTCTGTGCTTAATAAATACTGATGCCATCTCTGTTGTATGCTTTTTGTGTGTTTCAGGAAAAAAGTGCCAGTTCAAACTCAAGACTTAAATCTAATAAAGAGATCCCAGGATTAGTACATCAACCCAGAGCAAAGTAAGTTCAGTTTCTGTTGTTTAAATCATAATACAAATAAACACGGCGTTAAGCAGTGTCTGTGAGGTTCACAACTAATGCCTAGCAAAAACCAGATGATGACTCCAGCAGCCCTAAAGTCATGCTGAGTTAAGTACAAGAGGTAAGATCACCTGTGTCCCAAGACTGGGAAGCATCCTCTCCTTTGCACAGCAAAGATGCAGGACTTGAAAATAAGGTGAGACACATCCTGTTGTGCCTGACAGAAGACCCTGTGCTATTTCTCAGCTTTGTATACAACTTGCACAAAACAAACTTCTATATATATCTACTAGTGTTCCTAAATATGAGTGGATCAGTCCCAGGGAGGTTTTTGCTAGCTCCTGGTTTAGATTAGCAGCTGCTCTGCCTGTGACTGGGAATGGTCGGGTTGTTAAAATGAGGGTTGTTCTGTAGCTGCAAGTTCTTCCCTGCTTGGTTGGCAGTTCTGTGGCCATACTCTGCCTGGGGTCAGTCAGTGTTCGATGAAATACTTGCCTCTTGTGGCAGAGCTGGTTATTGATAGTAGTAACTCATTTCTTATCTAACTCAGTGTTACATTTTAATCACTAATTGGCTGGGAAATAACATTACATGGAGCCACGTATTGGGTTCATGAAGAACAAGTGATAAAGGTTTTTGATTTGGGTTTTGAACACCAGTGGAAATGCTGTTCCTTGTGCCCTGCCCTCAGGGCACTGATTAACTTAAACTTGCTGCCTATCAAGTGCCTTGAACACGATTTCAAGTCTGGAAACTTCAGTTATTTCCTAATCAACTGATAGTGTAATTCAGGCTCTTTTCAAAGGGAAAAGCCAAGTGCTTTGGATGTAATTGCAAAGAAATTCATGGAAGGGTGGTGGAGGTAAAAATCACTCTTCAGCAAAGCTGTACTTCATTATTGTGGTTCAGTCCTTCCCAGCAAAGGTCAGGGATGTATTTAAGGTGCTCTAATATGAGGCTAATTACTGCGGGATAAAAAAATGCTGTTCTTTTGGTGGGTCTCTTGGTGCATCCACAGCAGAGGAGCTGCATGGGGCCAGGGCTTCCATTCCTCCATAACACTCTAATTTGAAAAGTCCCTGCAGAAATCACAACTGACCAAAAAGCCTGTTTTTTACATTGCATTGACAGAGATACATATTTCTGTCACAGACCTGCAAAAGTAAGGAAACTTCCCAGGGAGGTACAGAATGTAACACGAAGTTGTTGAGTAGATCCTGCAGTGTTTGCCCAACCTGCCACTGCATTTCTGTTTATAAAGTGGCTACATGTGTTTGAGTTGCTAATTGCCAAGTCAGCAAATAGCTGTTATCATGTACAATTTTTTTTTCAAGGTTTATTTTCTAAAAGCCATGACAATTCTGACTGCAGGGTGGGGTGGCATTGGGTGGAAAAGGGCTGCTCAGCTGGAAGAGCAGAAATGAATAGGTAAATCATTAGATGCAGCTTAGAATATTGTTGTGGTACAGTGGATGTTACTTCTAAACAAAACATGGACTAAGTACCAAATTATAAATTCTTTTACAATATTTTGATGTCAGCTGAAAAAAGAGTTGTGAGGGCTCTTCCCCCTGCAGGAGGATTTAGCTTTTTCCCTCCAGAGCCCTGGACTCTACAACCAGAGGATGTAGGGAGCCAGCAGGAGCTTTATGGGGGTCTTTGGCTGAGGGAGAGGGGTTGGTCCCTCCTCTTCACACCCAGTCTGGGACCTGCCACACCCTCAGGGCTTCCCCCTGCACCCTGCCCTGCTCTGTCTGTTCATCACCAAACTCACCCCACTGACACCTTTAATGATCACCAAGTACCCTGGGACAAGTTCATAGCTCAGAGAGTGACAGCAGCTTGAAACATAAAATGAAAGTGGTTACTTCAGAGCAATTTCACCCTGCCAGATCACAGACACTGAATGGTTTGGGTTGGCACATGAAAAATCAACTAACCCTAGCCCCCTCCCATGGGTGAGGACACCTTCCACTAGACCAGATCTGTAGGATTATCCTGTGGGAATTTTCAGGGATATGACTACACAATACTCCTTTTTTTCCCTGCCTTCTTGTAGTTTTCTTACGAATTATGGTTGGAGTGAGTCACTACAGTATCATCTCATTTTATTAGAAACTGGATTTATGATGTTGCAAGGGCAAGACTATTTTTCAAGCACTTGCCTACCCGGAAAGGGTTGCACTGCCCTAAAATCCCTCTCCAAGGCACCTGAATATGCAGGTGGTGGGGTCAGCTGTCCCAAATAAGCAACTCTTCCCCATCTGAGGTGGAGGTGGGAACCTGAGGAACAGGCAGACAGCTGGGGACAAGAGCTCCCTCAACCACTGAAAGGTGAATTGTTCCTGCTCCTGAATCCCCAGCTTTAGGTTTTAATGCCATTTCTGAGCCCTTCTCTTGTGAACTGAGCTTCATTTATGTCTCACATAAGCAAATCTTTGTATACGTTCAGCGGATAGTAGGGAGGACTCAATGCTGAGCTTTGTGGGGAAGTGCAGCCCGTTGTTGGGCACTTAGGGAGAGCATTAACTCATCACAGCTGAAAGGATCACTCTGAGGAAGAGGGGATGGGTGGGAATCCAGCAAGGTGAGCCAGCTTTCTGTGCTGGGGAAAATCTCCAAGAGCTATGTGTCCCTCTGACCGTTTGGCATCACTGTTGCCACTGGCACCAGTCCCCATCCTCCCTTTTTTGCATCTTTTTGTGTTGCACGTGGAGTCCCTGGCACTTTTGCCCAGCCCCCTGTGAGCCCAGGTGCTCCTCCCTGCTGCAGCTCCAGAGGATGCTCCAGCCCCACCTTCCCAGAGGGGCATTACTCATGCAGGAAGGAGGCTCTCACCATCCACTAACATAAATAAACACCCCAAATACCACCTGCCACCCGTCCTCACCCTTGTGTCCTTGTCCTTCCTGTGTTTTTAGCTTGCAAGTTCCCCGGGGGGGAGGACCTGCGGTCTTGCGTGACCATGAGCGTTTTACAGACAATGAAAAAAGAGTATTTTCCAGCCCTCTTTACTAATGCAGAATTGTATCACTGAGCCTCTTGGTGCTGCAGAATTAGTTGAAGTAGAGGGTCTGGAGCACCAGGAGCGGCTGAGGGAGCTCTGGAGGCTCAGCCTGGAGAAAAGGAGGCTCAGGGGGACCTTCTGGCTCTGCACAGCTCCCTGACAGGAGGCTGTAGCAGTTGTCAGTCTCTGCTCCCCTGTAACAAGTGGCAGGACAAGAGGACACAGTCTTTAACCTCACGTTGTGGCTGTCTCATCCTGTGGTGAGGCTGGCAGTCCTGGAAAACTTGTCCTGACAGAGAGGGGGCTCTCACTGGCCCAGGTACTGAGCTATTAACTTCCTGCAGTCGGCCTGGAAAAGGGAACAGTCTCCTCTGGGTGCATGTGGGTCCCAGTTACCACCCTGAGTGTTGCACATGTACACAGAACTAAATGCAGGAATTTTTTTGTGGGCAGACCAAAAATAGGGGGTAAAAAGATTAAAAATTGACGTTGTAGATGAAAGAGTAAAGAGATTTCTTTGTCACAGCGGTGGAAGCTGACAGCTGGGCCCCTCAACAACCCTGGGGTGTTTTATAGTGGAAGAAATCCTGTTGGTATTGATACTGTTCCTTTGCTTTCCAGCATGCACATCTCCGAAAGCCAACAAGAGTTCTTCAGAATGCTTGATGAAAAAATTGAAAAGGTAAGACACAGTAATGTAAATATCCATTCTCCCTCGGGGTGGACACAACTTGCCCAGCTCCATGGGGAGGACAGTGACCTGCCTGCTGCAGCTCTCCGTGTTCTCCATGATTTGGAGGGGTCTGGCCCAAGGTCTCCCTTCCTGGTCCTTGGTTAGATAGTTCAAGTGCAAAGAAGACCAGGAAGGCAAAGAGTTCACAGGAGGCACTGAGAGAATCCTTTGTTTTGTGGGAATGTCACCAGTCTGGGATTAATGGCAGGTTAACTCAGGTGTTCAGGATATACATGCCGGATAAAGGTGAAGAGCAAAGTGGGATTTTATGTCACTGCTGATTCGATCTTTCATGTCATCTCATCTCTGTGGGAGACAACAGGAATCTTAATGCTGGTAGTATCTGGGGTAGCCCGGGAATTTCTTGCTGAATCTCCTCAGAGTAGCCACTGGCTCCTAAGGATGGTGTGGCTGTCAGTGTGGATAACCCTGCTCCAGGGCTGTGCCAGTGAAATAATGGTGCTGGACATGTTTTGAAAAAGAGGATGAATAATTTTTTTATTATCTCAGCTGTCCTGAGAGCAGCTTTTGTGTGTTTCAGAAACCTTTTCAACTATAGCCTCGGCTTCTGTGTGGGACAGCAGTGAAGGGGCTGGAGCACAGCTCATACCAGGAGTGGCTGAGGGAGCTGGGGGGGGGCTGATGTTCACACACCAATTTGCTCTTTACACTGCCTGTTTTGGAGCCATGCATCTTGTTTAGTACTTTATATTAAATATTGGCTTCCTCAGTTGTAGTACACTAAATTGTACTCCCAGTTTCAGACTGGATATGAGGAAACATTCCTTTATGGAGAGGGAAGTCAGACACTGGAACAGGCTTCCCAGAGAGCTGGTGGGTGCCCCAGGCCTGTCAGTGTTCAAGAGACATTTGGACAATGCCACTAAGAACACACTGTAATCTCTGGTCAACCCTGAGGTGCTCAGGCAGTTGATCAGTGTAGGTCCCCTCCAACTGAAATACTCCTAGTCTAGTCTAGTCTAGTCTTCTGTTCTGTTCTCTTCTGTTCTGTTCTATTAAGTTGTCATGTTGGGTTGCAGAGTAGAAGGGAAAGTTTTAGTTGGATGACTGAATTTCTGCTGTTTTTGCCAGCACTCCTGGTCCTAGGAGTCAGAGTGCTACAGTGGGTGCATCTCCTATTTGTCCCAAGCAACACGTTTGTTACTTTCTTCTTAAAAAAATAAAAAATTATGAAAGCAAAAAAAGACATAAAGGGGAAGAGTAAAAGTGAGGAGGAGTTCATAGATTCCTGAGAAGAATATTTCTGTACCCAGTGTTTCACAGGGGTAAGATTTTATGTAACCTAATGCATTTAAAAGTAGAATTTCTACATATCCATAATACAGCTACATCTCCGTTGAATAAATGCATTCACCCTATGAATATTCAGATGCTTTTCCTGGACATCATCACTTTCCATAATGTTGAGCACAGAATCTCCAGTGAAATGGATTTTCCAGAGATGTATCTTATCTACAGACCAGACAATGCCATCAGCTGTATCTAATTATGAATTTTGGTTAGTTTTTTGTTCTGAGGTTTGTGGCAGGGTGCTAACACCCCTCATTCCCCAGCTGCCACGCTGAGGTGCAGCTGACCCTGTCTCCTCTGTTTGGAGCTGTTTGGATCAGCTTTGAGATGTTCCCAGGTGATCTCCAGGCCTAATTTATCTTGGGGATAATTTATCTTCGGCATTAGGAGATTGTCTGTTTAGAGGAAATCCACAGTTTATCTGTCAAAGAGACCAAGCTGCTGACAGCTGATAGGATTGGCAGGAGTTAACACGCAGCTGAATGTGGGATTTGTGTTCCCTGGGGACCTCATGTGCCTGAGGAAATAGTCTTTATAAGAGAAGTTTTGGGCTTTTTAATTCATCATTGCCCACAGCACATTTTTTTTCCAGGTGTTGCCACAAATGCCAAAAAGATTGGAAAATGTGAGGGGTTTTATCTGATTCCTAAATAGCATTTTCAGTCCCTTCTCCAGGGAGGTGGAGGGCAGCAGTTGAACATTTAGAGGAACTGTGTTGGTGAGCTGAAAAGTCTGCAGACGTGTGGGGGGTGTTGCCTGTGGCTGGTGAGGTCCCGAGTGCTGTGGCGTTCCCGTGGTCACCACGGCTCGTGGATTTGTGATGGAGACGCTGCTCCATGGGCTGTGCTGCAGAAACTCCAGTCAGGAGCTAAACACCCTCAGCTCCACCGAGATCCCGAGGGGGGCTGGGTCACCAAATCCAGTGAGGAGCAGCAGCTCTGACCTGTGAGCATTAGGCAGGAACCTTACGTGGGTGCTTGGACCTGGCACGGCCATCACATGGGCAGGGAGGGCAGCTGACATAAAACTCCTGCAGCCAAAGTGTGAAATGGAAAGAACACAGGCTGGTGTTACGTCACCTGCAAACAGGAAGTATTTATGAGTCCTGGAAATCAAAGAAAACCTTACTGAAGCAGTCTGGAGAGTTTCTCTGGAGGTCCTGTCCCCAGCAGCACATTCTGGCTGCTCCTACAAAGCTCCACTGCCTCCTGCAAATGTCACCCAAAGGTAAAAAACAGAATGTCATGAAGCATGGAGCTTCTGTCTACCAAAATTCAGTGTCAAAACACTGTGAGTCGTTCAGAGGGGGACATCTGCTCTGTCTCTGAGTGAGTCTGTCCCTGCTCTGAGAGCTGGAGCTGAACTGGCATGTGCAGAACTGCCTGTGATGGTGGTAATGCCATTCATAGGGTTTGCTGGAAGGAAGAAACACTGGGATGAGGGCTGGGGTAGGACTGACTGAGAATGTGAAAGTCAGCCTCGAATGTAGGCTTAGACATTGGTTCTGCTGGAGTCAACCCAGTCCTTTCAGAAACACCAGAACTTGAGGTAAAAATACTCCCAGACCTGATGAGAAGCCAGAGTTAGAGGTTAGATGGGAGACTGGGAGCAGCTGGGGAGAGCTGAGCAGTTGACAGCACAAGAAGCTGTAGTTACTTGTAATATCATAGAATATCCTGAGCTGACAGAGACCCACAAGGACCATGGAGTCCAACTCACAAGACAACCCCAAGAATTCAATCACATGCCTAAAAGTGTTGTCCAAACACTTTCTGACCTGTGGCAGACCATGGAGAGAGAGCAGAGGGGAAGACCAAGGACCTCTGAGCAGCACGAGGCCCTGAGTGGTGGCAGAGCAGGCTCAGAAATGTTCCCAACATCTGCCAGTGGCCGCAGTGAGTCCTCCTGGGGCTTCCCACCTGCTGAGGTTATTGTGAGTAGAGTCACGGGCTTTGCTTTGGGAGACAAAAAGCACGTGTGCTCCAGAGTTCAGGGGGAAATGGAGCAGAGACAGGCAGTGGGAAGGAGGCAGTTCATCTGCTGTGAGCCTTACCATCATTTATTGAAAATTAGCCTGAAATGACAGAAATATATTCCAGTGGAGGATGAGCAACAGGTAATAGCAGCAATTAAGCTCGAGAAGAGTGTTCCCCAGAGTAAATTAGAAAGATGTGGGTCAGGAGTACAAGTGATTTTCTTGACCTGAGAGATGAAGGCAGAAATATGCAGAAATATGGCTTTGGAAACCAAAGAAGGAAGCAGAGAGTGACTGAACAGTCCTCCTAAAGGAAACCCTGCAGCTGCTGGATAAATCTGAGATCTGCTGTGCCCAGCAGAGGAGAAATAGGCTCCACTGGCTGCAACTGGGACTCGGGACAGTCTCTGCACTCCCATGGTGGGATAAATCTGGTTTTGAACTATCAGCTCTGATTAAGAAGATAAAAACATGTCCTGGTACTAGGCCATTTGTGTTGGTATTCAAGCAAGTAAATTAATGACCTCCATTCTCTCCAGTCTAATAGATCAAGGACTAGTTTAGTCAGATGTTGCATTTGGAGTCAAAAAGATTTGCTGTGAAACACACAATGAAGAATTAACACGTCTCTCCAGAAGTTTCTTCAGCCTTTGTTTGTTTTTTTCTTCTTTCTACATCTCAAATTTATTTGGACCCTGATTCCACAGGGCTCCATGCAAATTCCATGTTACTGCCTGAAAAGAAATCCCAGCACAGGAAGGATACCTGTTGTTGGGGAGGGACTTGGGACAAGAGCTTGGAGTACCATTTGACAAGGGGTGTCACTGTTGGGGTGGCCACGACACACACATGGACACTGCACTGGATTAATGGCATAAAGCGTTATATTTCAGGAAGCAGCATATTTATAGACTGTTCTGTGTTATCATTCGTGTTACAAGTTCACTGGCTGCTAAATTACAACAATGGATTTGTTGGCTATCCTTTAACTACAATATCATACTGTTGGTTACCTACAGCATAAGCATTCAGACATTCAGAAAAGTAACAGGTGCGGGTGTGTTGGTGTTTTATCTTTCTATTATTTTGGATTCCATACTCCTGTTGATACTGCTCTGTCACGGGTAGAGCTGATTATCTTCTTCTCATGGGCTTTTCTCATGAATGGAAGTTAACCATGTCCAAGTTAAGGTCTGTGGAGCCTTCAGACCAGCTGTCGGCCTCAACAAAGGGGGAATGGCTTCCCACTGCCAGAGGGCAGGGTTGGATGAGATATTGGGAAGAAATACATTACTGAGGTGAGGGTTGGGACATCCTGGCAGAGACCTGGGCAACCAGGTTCTAGTCCAGGTTGCCCAGAGAAGCTGTGGCTGCCCCTGGATCCCTGGAAGTGTCCAAGGCCAGGTTGGACGGGGCTTGGAGCAACCTGGGCTGGTGAAAGATGTCCCTGCCCGTGGCAGGGCGTGGCACTGGGTGGGCTTTAAGATCCCTTCCCACCCAAACCATTCTGGGATTCCATTAATTGCACGGGATGGCTCAGAGAAGACTTGATCCTGGGCATAGCCCTGCAGGCTCAAGTCCATTGCCTTGAAGGGGCCCTGTCTCACCAGGGCTTGCACAAAATAAATAGAAATAAAAATTAAAAGCTATAACATGTGAAGTGTTGACTGTGGAAAATTTACCCATTTACTACTTGCTAGCACGAACATCTTGATGATGGCTGTCCTGGAAAATGGTTGGAAAAACGACTGCTGTCTGAACCCCACATGGAGCAGTACAATGATCTGGAGGAATTATCTTCTCAAAGTGTGTTATTACTGAGGGCTGTGGCAGAGTCTATGGGCAACTGTCTCTGTGTAGGGAAAAGACTGAGGGGTAATGGAACAACTGACGAGCAATTCCTGGGATTATATTTGGGGATTGTAACCCCACAAGAGAAGCACCTCTGGCTTTGTGGTTCAAAAGGGACCATGGCAAAACAATCCTGGGCAGGTGTACCAGAGGAAAACCATCACAAGTCCCATCATCATGAACTCTCTCCTACATGGCTACAGTGGTTTGTAAAAAATAATCACAATGCAAACATGCTCATGGACAAAAGTGAGATTAAAAGACGTGAAGATGTGTTGCTGTGAACTCTGATGGGGTCGGTGGGTGCCCCGAGCCTGGGACATGGTGTTGCCACGCCCGTGGGGGATGTCACTGTGGGTCAGCAGATCACTTCGTCTTGAGCACCAGCGCCGTGTTGGGGTGGGTGTGCAGAGACTCCTCCACCAGCCCACTCACCTGGCCCCCGGAGCTGGTGGGAGAATACCCAGCCCATGGGAAAGATGCTTGGCAGCCACTGCCCGCATCCCTCGTTAGTAAGGCTGGGCATGGAAGCGGGGGTGGACACAAAGCAGCTCCTTGTATGGGATGGAGGGAGTGCCCTTGGGAATGGGCTGCCAACCCAACGTATGCGAGGGCACAGTGATTAGGCTGAAACTCATTAGCAAGGGGGATTGCTCTTAATGACTCCATTGATTTTTCCCTAACAAAATGAGAAACGGACAGAAATTTGCACAGTATACAATGATTTAGTGCCGCCTCCCGGCATTTTCTTCCCGTCCTTTCTGCCAGTGCTGTAAACAAAACCAGCCTGATGAAAAGGGTTCCCAGCGCGGGGCCGGGCGGGGGCTGCCCAGCCGGGCCCCTCAAAGGGGCCACTGTGTCCCCAGCCCCGCCAGCCCGCAGGAGGAAGGGCTGCTTGCTGCGGCTCCTGGCCCTCTCCCCTGCCTCCTCTTCCTCCCCTTCCTTCTCTCCCTCCCCTGCCTCTTCTCTCTGCTCTCCCTCCCCTGCTTCCCCTCCATCCTTATCCTCCTGTCCCTCCTGTCCCTCCCCTGCCTGGCCCAGTCCTCCGGCACAAGGGGCCATTGAGCCCGGCAGTGTTGTTTATTGGCCTGTCACCCACACAATGGGGAAAAGGCTTTTTTCCTGCGATTTTTTTCTCTCTCTTTTTATTCCCTAAAAGGACATCATGAGCCGTGGTTTGTCTCCTGGAGGGGCATCAGGAGGGGAGCACTTTGGAGGTGCAGCAAGGGGAGAGATGGGGGATGAGCCCTTCTGGTTTGGGTGCAGGCAGCAGGAAAAGAACATCAGGCTGCTTTTTAAGTTACCTTATATTCACACACTCGTTAAGCAACACTTATGGGCATCTTCTGTGGACATCTACAAAAGCTGACAGTTGGATTTTGAAACTGCAGAGGTGGGAGATGGGATTCCTCAGGAATTAGCTGGATTTGGAGGCATTACAGTTCTCATCTTCCTCAACATAGTTCTTTTACACTTTCAATCATTAAAATGTGTCAGAAATCACAGAATCAGAAGGGACCCACAAGAATCACTGAGTCCAACTCTTAAGTGAATGGCCCATGCAGAGACTGAACTCATAACTTAGTGCATGGGTGGTCCATACATGCCTGTTAGTAGCCACCTGCTCTGTGCCTCTGGCTCCTCTGGATGCAGGAGCTTGCTCCCCTGGACAGGATTTAACTGGCAATCATGGAATCAGAGAGTGGTTTGGGTTGGAAGGGGCCTTAAAGGCCACCTGGTCCAACCCCCGCAGCGAGCAGGGACACTTCCACTAGAGCAGTGTGGTTCCTGCAGGCTCTGAGCTGACCATTTCCCATGAGGTCTTCCCAGGCCCACCAGGATAACTGCACATCTCAAGCACAGCAGCCTCTCAGTGATCAAGGGATCATCTCCTCCAGCATCTGTCAAACACCCTCTGAAACAGCCAACGGGTCAAAAATGGACATTTTAAAGTAGTTTACCAGACTGGGGCTGAAGCTGCCTTTCCTCTGCCAGCAGGGAGTGGCAGCCCTCCCCTGCCTCTCTGCCCAAGGAGCACCAAGGACCCAACCCCTGTCTTGGGTTTGTGGTGCAGTGAGGAAGGCTGTGAAAACAGAGCACTTTATTCCTTCTCTGATCTTCCTGAGCAAGGCTGACGTTGTTATTACTGACAAAAATGCATTTGGGGAGTAACATTTAGACCAAAGCTCTGTCGGGCACCGTTGGGTCTCACCACAGTCTGGGCATCACCTGAGCTGGTCAGGTCACCAGAAGGACCGAAAGGATGTGTCCCCATCCCCAGCAGTGTGCAGATGGAAGTGACGTGGGTGGAAGGATCAGCCCAGCTCCTGGTGGCCTTCAGGCCTTGGTGGGAGGTGGTCCATGCCATGGCCAGGACGTGCTCAGCACGTTGGTTTGAAGCAGTTCCTTGGCATCCATTTGAGAACTGATGCACTTGGCAGCCACGGAGCAGACCCAGAAGCAGAAGAGCAGCAGGAGGAGTAGGAGGGAAAACGTGCAGAATGGCTTTTCTTCTGTCAGATTCGGGTCTGCTTGAGGCTTTAATAGCAGCGATGGCCACCAGTGGGGAGTGCTGGGCCATGAGGCTCCCTCTTGAGCAGGTAAATGGATGTCCTGGAAATGCCCTGAGCTCAGCCCCCAGTCACTGCTGCTGCCTCTCACAGCTCTGAAGCATTTTGGACAAAGCCTTGTTCACCGCCAGCTCAGTCTCCTGGATTTGTCTGAATGTGGTCGCTGGCCTGGAGAAAATGGACAGATTTGTGCTTCACTGTGAAGAATTTCAGTGCTCCTTCTTCTTGAGTCACAGCTTTTAGTTCAAAAAATGTATTTTTTTTTCCTTTCTTTCTGGGTCAGGAGTTGGAATTTGGGCTGATGAGTCTCTTGGGGGTTATTTTAATGTACTTAGAAAACCCTTCTGCTCTCAGTGCTGGGCCACAGGGAGTTGTCAGAGCACTGCACATTCCTGGGTGTGGACTCCAGCAAAGCCAGCTCTGCAGTCCCTCCATCGGCACTGGGATTTTCACTGCAGAGACGTTTTGGAGCCTTTGTTCCTGGTGTGCAGCCCAGCTGTGTGTCCCAAATAAACTGATCACTGTTAAGAAACATCTCTCTTTTTTTTAAACTTTGGTCTTTCCTGCTCCCCTTCCCCAGGTGCTCAGGTGACACACCCAGCACATGGGAACAGTGGGAAATAGCCCAGGGGTTGAGATTTTGTGTCCTGCATTTGAGGCACTTGTTTGGTGCAAGATATCCTGGGTGGCTTGTTCTGAACAGCTGAGCTCCAGCTGGTTTTGTGCAGGGAAAGAAGGACGGTGGCTCCCAGCAGGTCCTTTCTTGCTGCTCTGCAAGAACGGGTCAGGAGGGATGGGATGTGCCTTCTCCAGACCATCCCAGGGGGAACACCCGGAGAGATGCTGCTCCACACCTGTGTTTGGGATGGGGTAGAAGCCATAACATGACTGGTCTGATAAGAAATCCTTTTTTTGTGAAGTTCAGGCTGAATCCTCCATAGTACAAGCATAATTTCAATACGAATGGTATCTTTTGCTCTGGTGTTAAACTCTGCCAGGGTTATCAGGTGAAGGATTCTTGTTCACAGCCGCTGCCTTGTGCTGCTCATAGGATTATGTGCTTTGTTGCTTTTGCCTCAGAGATTATCCTTTCACAACAAATCTCGGGGCTGTGTCCATCAAGGTGGATCTTTACATAAAAGCGGGTTTGTAAATCAGTTTGTTGGATCTCTGCTGGAATTCAGTATATGGGGGATGTTTATGAGATTAAAAGTGTCAGAAAAGGAAGTGTCTCCTATCCTGCTGTCCTGCAAATTCCCTGTGTCTAAGGTTTCTACCCAGCTCTGAACCCAAACCCCCCAGCTTTCGAGAACTGCTCTCAGTAAGTGTTCCCTGGATTTATTCCTGTGTGCTGTCTCCATGTACCAACTGCCCTGCCTTTGTCCCTGCAGGGTCGTGACTACTGTTCAGAGGAGGAGGATGTCACATAGTGCCAGCTCTGCACTCGCCCCAGGAGCACCTCCAGTGTAAATAGATCCAACCCAGCCTTCTGGATACAACCTTCGGGACGTCTGCTCGAGCAAACAGCACTCCATAACAGAAGAAGACCATTTCCACGTTATATGCTCCATTCAGTTACAGTGTTTCCTAATGAACACATGAGGAATATTGCTAAGAACTCGTAAGGAACTGTTTTTGTTGCTGCTAGTTAAAACTTGTTGCAACTTCTCACTTTTTTTCTGTGTCCAGATACGCAGCAGATCCTTAAAAGTTAATCCAAAAGACGTTGTTGATTTTCTTGAGGCTTCTGGCCTGTTTTCTATCAGATGAGGTAGTGTTATACCAAGCTTCCATAAGTGAACATCCAAGCATCTAAGAAACACCCCTAAGCTGTGTGTCCGTCCGCGTTGGGGCTGGAGTGCTTGTTAGTGCTGGTGATTCCAAGCTTTGGAGATGGGATGTTTTTGCCATGGCGGGCCTTGTTTCTCAGCTGAGAAGAAGCTGAGAAACTATTATCCATTAAAAGCATGTTATCACTGAAATACTGGAAGTGATACAGGAGCAGGAATTTGTATTTTAAGAGGAAAAAAGTTTCGTTTAACAGGTATCTTAATCAAGGACTAAGCTTGCAGTATTGGCTTTGCTGAGCACGAATGGGAGTGTGATCACAATCATTTTGAATCTCTTTTTTTCTAAGAAAATAAACATTTTACTGTTTTTATGTATTCTTGTCTTTTACCATTCCTACAACACGATGTTTTGAGAGTCTGGGGACAAGGAAGACCAAACCTCTCCTCCACCTTGATGTGTCCTGTGGATCTGATCTCTTAAAGCAGCTCTGTGCCAACGGGGGGATCTGTTGTGTGTCCTGTAGAGTTTATTTTTCCATATTAAATGGAGAGGATATTACCTTCTCAAAAGCAGATGTAATATTTTTAAGAAATGCTGTCATAAGTTTAAAAAAAAAAGGAAAAAAATACAGCTTTTGTATTTATTATTTCAAAGAAGATTGTTACCTCTGCTGATGTTTCTTCCAGCTTTGATGCCATATGAGGCAGGGCTTGCACTGCATCCCATGGAGAAGCTTTGTCAGTGTAGTTTGCTGTCCTTGTGCTGGTTTCATTTGTGGGATGGGTGTGGGCCAGACTGAGGTTGCATTAACAGCAGCTCTTAGGATGTGGCTGACACTCGAGTGGGGCACTCAGCCCAAATAGTCACAATTTTTCACTGGGCTTTCTGAAAATCAGATCCCTTTAAAGAATCCAAGTCCTTCAAAGATCACCTGTGACCTCTGAAATCTCTAAGTTATTGCTGAATTTCTTGACTAAAGAGCTTTGCTAAGAGGGTTCGCTCTGATTGGGGCTGGACAGTCCACATCCGAAGATTTCATTCCCCATCACTGCTGTGCTGTACCTGGAATATGTCCAGAAACCCCAGCTCCCTCCTGCTGCCATCCCTGCACTGGATTTACCTTTGGCTTTTGGGCAGGGGTTGAGGCAGTGGGGACAGACCTGGGAGTTGCTCGTATTCCTGCAGGGCTGGGTGTGAGCCCACCCAGCAGGAGCAGCTTTCCAAGCAGCAGCTGTGAGGCTGCAAATCAACCTCTTTCTTGAAGGCAGAAGCTATTT
The DNA here is from genome assembly GCA_013397175.1 of Platysteira castanea. NCBI lineage: Eukaryota > Metazoa > Chordata > Aves > Passeriformes > Platysteira > Platysteira castanea. The sequence goes on along the minus strand of VYXC01006791.1, from coordinate 101,071 downwards.
CTGGGCTCCACAGGTCCCTTGTCCCCTGGCAGCCTCAGTCTGAGCCCGGTGGTTGCTGTATTCCAGGATTCTGACAACTCCAGAACTTCAGCAGCCTCCCCTATAAAACCTCAGTGTCAGAGTCCCCTATGGCACGTTCAGCTTTATCCTATTAATGGTCAAAAACCACCAGCCAGCTCTGATTTCCCGAAATCCTCGCTCGTTTGAGCAGCTGCATTGGCCAGGCAGCCCCTCCCAAGCATCCTGACCTCCCTGGAGACAACGTTTCTCTGCCTCCCTCACATCACATTGCCCTTCCTGGGGCTGTGGCATCTCTCAGTGCAATGGAGCTGTTGGGTTTGTGATGAATTCTTCAAGGTGATGGCTCTCTCCTCCTGGATATGGTTTTTTTCCATAATTTATGCCAGCTCTCGAGCAGGTAACTGCGCTTGGGAGAGTCGAGAGACTGCGCATTTCAATTATTTAAAACACTTTAATTAATAAAGAGTCCTGGGGCTTGATCCCGCAAACCCTTCTCTGCAAAGTGCTTTGGAAAGCTTTCACAGTAGTGCAGGAGTGCTGGGGCTGGGTTTGTTCTTCTGAAACATTTCCTTGTCCAGGTGCTGAACATCTTGTGTGTAAATGTCCCCACGCAAACACTGTGTTAGACACACTGTGGTCTTTCTTTCAGCCACCTCTTAGTTTTAATAATTCTTTTCTTTCATATTTTCCTTACTGCTGCTGATGGCACTGGAGACCTGCACTTCGGTGGACATTTTGTGAGAGAAGAAAAGCAATTCCCATCTTACCTGTGCTCATATTCCAACCAGCAGCAGGTGCTTTAGACTTCTGGATGAATTACAGCCTCCCTGCTGGACCTGTAGCTGGCAATATTTGTGATGGCCTGGGTAGGCTGTCGTGCTGCTGGCTGGGAGGCACCAGGGTGGGCAGGAGGTCTGGAACCTGCTTCTTCCACCTTTGCGAAATCCTGGCAGATTTTGTTAGAAGTCTAAATGTATGTGGCAGCTGAGGGTCTCTAATAATATAAGCAGATTACTCTGGCTGAAAATGCATCTCTCCTTGGAGCCCTACCTTCCCCATGGCTTTGGTCAGCTCAAATACATTCAGTGGTGTGGAGGAGGGTGGGAAGAGGAGGAAAACTGCTCCTGTCTGGTATGCTGTGCTTGGCTGTAAATGGGATTTCAAGGTTCCTCTCAAGTGCCAGGGAATTGATTTGAGGCCCAAACTTCTCTTGAGGAGGCTGATGCACTATTTCCTAACCTCCACATCATATTCTGGGATCTTGGAGAAAATTGTGGTGAAAGGGTTTTTCAACCAACCTTCTTCCCTTGAAGTGCTTTTTCCTTTGTCCCAGAGCCCTTTGAGCGGTGCTGGTTTTCCTCCTTGGAGCCTGCCCCAAGCATTGGGAGGGGAACTGGGGAGCTGCTGCCCACCCCAGGCCCAGCCTTGGGCCATGTTGTGTCTCTTGTTTAATTCCTGGGAGTTCCACTTCACCTGTGCCCCCTCCCAGCCCATTCCACCCCCAATTAACATTAATTTCTTCCTTTGCATTCAGTCAGAGGTTTGGTTCTTTTGAATTAGGTCTCTCTGCTGAGATCCAGCAGAGCCATCTCTGTGTCCTCCCCTGCCACAAGCCCTTTGTGGCCACGGATGGGCCACACAGCTCCAGGCTGACTTATTATGCACAACAGGAGCAGCAGTGCTTTAACAAGAGATGAAATCTTCACCCCAGGAACGCCCTCATCCCATCGTCCCCGTGTGCATTCGGGTGGGCTCTGACCTCAGCAGCTGGATGGTGCCCGGTGCTGCCACGGCTGTGGGGGACAGATCAGGATTTCTTGCAGCGTGCCCCTTTGCTGCTGTAAGAACCCCCAGGCTGATGACTGGCCCCAGAGCACAACAGGTATTTGAACTCTGGATGATGAGGCAGGAGCAAAGGGGTTGATGAAGCACCAGGGAGACGTGTTTGAACTCCGAAGACATTGCCGCCATCACATGAATCAGCCTGGAGATAAATATTCTGTTCTCAGCTATTTCAGTTTTACCAGGTCTGTAAAACAGTAATTTCCTGTCACTTCCATTTTGGAGTTAGCAGTGACTCAACTCCAGAGCAGTCTGGCTGACACGCCAGACCTTCAGGATAGGAGAGGCTGGGTGATGTGTGTGCTTGTCAAAGAGCAAATGTCCTGTGGGCTTTGCACATAAAGGGTTGTTTCCAGTTCCACCGTGGTGGTGGGACACTGGCACAGGCTGCCCAGAGAAGCTGTGGCTGCCCCTGGATCCCTGGAAGTGTCCAAGGCCAGGCTGGGTGGGGCTTGGAGCAACCTGGGCCAGTGGAAGGTGTCCCTGCCCATGGTAGAGGGGTGGAACAAGATGATTTTTAAGGTCCCTTCCAGTCCAACCCATTCTGGGATTCCATGACTATAAATCCAATGCCCTGACTCAGGTCCTTTGTGGGGGAGTCTGACCAACATTCCCTGGGCCAAAGAAGCTTTTACCTGTCTGGGGCAGCCCCAGCCCAGGGGGAAGTAACAGCACTTGCACTCTGGAAAATGAAAAGCTTTGACCTCAGCCAAGGTCACTGTGTGATACAGGCAATTTTTAGGGTGTTCACTGAGAAAGCAGAGCTTTATGGCACTTCCTGCCAATGTGGCATTATGGAAGATGCTTTTGGGAGAGCTGAACACTGGAAGACCCTGCTTTGGGTCCTGGTGCTGCTGGGCAACTCTCCCTTTTCAGGCTGAAATCTCTCAGTTTAATTCAACTCTGTAGGTGTTCGGGGAAGAGGAGACAGGAAATGCAGGGATGGCTTTGGAGGGGCACCTTATTTGCTTTGTTTTTGCAGAGATCAGACATCCAGAAAGTTGAGTTAAGTACTGAGTGAAATTCCTGTTATTGTTACTGCGCTGTTGTGGCAAAGAGAAAGAAGCCCCAGCTCAGGGGACTGCAAGATGGGAAAGTTGGTAGAACTCAAAGAACTCATGTCTTTGCTTTTAAAAAAATGGTATTATTTTCTTTCAGTATAGCTGCACACATCTACCCATGACATCCAGGGAAATGCTCACTTTGAGTCTGAAAATGGGAGAGTCACCATCATCATCATCCTCAGGATCATCACCTTCATCCTCAACACGTGATGTGACTGTGAACCTCCCTCATAAAAGCCAGCTCCAACACCAGCCTCACGGACACCCATGGCAGCAAAAGGAGAAGCCCGTAATTCTTCCCTCTTGGAATGAGATCCCTGTCTTGTTCCCAATGCTCTGCCATCCCAGATGGAGCCTGCTACCCTGGAGCAACCATCCTTTATTCCTGCAGAATGTCCCCCCTAAAGTCTTTGAGGTGTGAGTTCAACGGAAAATTTATCTATTTAATTCTTCTAATATGTACTTGTATTTAAAAAATTAAATTTTGAGACAAAAAGTTCTCAAGAGCAGCTGCTGCGAGAAGCTAGAAAGCTCCGTGTGGGAACGGAGCATATTCCTGGGGTTTTGGCATTCTGCTTTTGTGTCTATTAATAATCCCCTGGAGTGAGTCATATGGAACTGCATTTATTCACTGACTCGGAGAGAGCTGCTGCCCAAAATAGCAGCTCTGTAATTTTTTATGATGCTGTAATGCCAGTGCAGTGAAGATTGACATCATTTGAGGGAGATGCTCCAGCCTGGCAGTCAGAGAACCCGTGTCCAGCCCCACAAGGAACGTGGGGAGCCACGTGCTCCGTTACATAAAAACGCCAGAGAGCCGGCACGGGGTGGAGATGCCTTTTCTGGCCTCACCCGTGCATCTTTTGCCTGGATTTTTCCCCCTTTAGGCTTTTCTAAGCCTTCTTTGCTCATTTTCTTCAATCATGAGGAGCACTGGGCCAGAGGATGATGAGGAAATGGCTTTTGCTGCAGAGGGGAGCCTCAAGCACATCTCAAACCATCAACCTGCCTGCCAGGAGAAGAGGTCCGTACGGAAATTCTGAAATGCATCAAATTCAGCTCGTCCCTTTTCTCACCCACGTTGCTGCTCCGTGTCCCTTCCTGAAGCCCCGAGCATGCCCTGGGCCACGGCCTGTGCCCAGAATCTGCCAGCTCCTTCCCAGCCTGGTGTTCCCGACCGATGGCAGCTCCGGGCGAAGGGCAGAGAAATGCTGCAGTAGGGTTTGGGGTGGGTTTTTTAAGGATGAATCTGGTTTTCTGGATTGCTTCTCATTCTCTGCCCTGCACTGCTGCCATCAGGTCTGTCCTGGAGTGGCAGCCAGTGTGGGGCATCCAAGACATCGCGGGGTGGCTCCACTGCTCCCTAAAATCACCTGTGGGTACCAGTGAGTACCACACAGGCTTTGTGGCACAATTCTGGCTAAAATGCCTCTTCAGGGGTCCCAGCCCTGGTGCCCTGGCATCACACTGCACTCTCCACCAAAGGATTAGGAAAGATGAATTTGCCCGTGCTGGGGATTAATAGCCTGGGTGAACTTTGCCAGGTAAACAGTGTTTTATAGGCTCCATTCCAGCTGGAAACGTTTATTAACATTACCTTTTCATGGAGCACTCCGGAGAAAATGGAACTCTTGCCACAGCAGCTTTAGGCCGATGTGACTGATGGGATGAGCAGCAGCTGAGGCTGAATTTCGGTCAGAGCAGCTCAAGTCCTTCAGGTGACCTGCATGGAAAAGGGAAATGTGACAATTGAGTAACAGGCCCTAAATACAACCACTGTCATAAATTAATAACAATAGTTTTAATAGGAGGGTGAGGACCTGGTGCCACCATGCCTCCCTTGTCCTTCAGGCATCCATCCACGCAAGGAGCATCCCGGGAGAGTGGGAGTGTCAGGAACCTGTTCAGACCCAGAAATAAACACCTCAATAGTCCTGATTTCTTCTTATAAAAGAAATATACAGAGGGCCAGGGCCCACCTTGGCTGTCAGTTCTGTTTTATTTTTGCCTTTGAAGCATTTTGCCTCTGCCCACACATGCAGCACTTCTCATGATCCCTGAACTGGGTGCAGGACACTTGCAGAGTGTCCCTTGTCCCTTGAAGGAGGCAGAAAAAGCCTTTGCTCAAAATACTCCAGTCCCTCAGTGCTGATGTTCCCAGAACATAGGGAACAGTAGGTTGAAGACATTTAACACTTCCCTAGCACAGCTGGCAATGGTTTCTACTTCATATCATGAACACTGCTCAGCACTTGAACAAGGACTTGAATTTAGAGCTCCTGCATCTTAATCCTAATTTTCGTAATCCTAACTTCCACAGAGGAAAAATTTACAGGAAGAGAGGTGATAGAGGAGGGCTTGTAACAGAGGAAGGATGAGGGATATGCCCCTGCAAGACTCACCTCACGAGGCCCAAGTGAGACCTGGTTTTTTCATTCTAAGTAAAACAGGTGCAGCAGTCAAAATGAACTTTTGAGGGTCTGGATCATGGATTTTAAAAATAAAATAGTAACATCCGAGTCATAGAGAACAGAGGTGGAAATAGTCCAATTAGATCTGGCTGCTGAGAGCCTGCCCAGTTTCAATTCTAGACTGAAAAGGTGGTGGTTTGGTTATTACAATACCTCTGGGTTCAGCCAGCCAACCTCCCAGGGAAAAATTCCAGGCATCCCCGGGGTGGCAGCCATGAGTCTGCTCCATCCCCTCCCCAAGGCTGCCAGTGAAGGACTGGTGACTGCCTTGCTGAAAATGACAGCCAACAGCAATGCAGAAATGAGCATCAGTTCAGCACAGCTTGACCAGAATATTTACATTTTATTAAATCTTTACAATCAGCAGTTATAATCAAGTACACAGTTATGTACACGGATTATGTACATTTTAGCCCAGACTTTTACATCACAGTACATAGTTGCCCTTAAAAATATTGTGTACACTTACCACCAGAGAGTAAAACCCAACAACAGTGTTACAGCACCTGTTATTAGACATCCTCTATAAGAAAATATACGGCTGTAAATCAGTCTGGCTAAAAAAAAAAAAAAACAAACCCAAAATCTTATAAAATCTGAACATACAATTTTCATTCACAGAATGGTTTGTCTTCTATGTTCTGACTGTTGCATAAGATGTCCTGTTTTTCACCTCTCAACACACACTCATTGGTGCCTACTCAGGGACACTGGCAGGAGGAGGACCACCAGAGCTGGGCTCATTCTCAAACTTCATTAAGAAACAATAAATGTAAACAATTAAGAAGATTCCTCTAAGATCAAATGAGAAATTAATTGGCTGAATATCATGGCATGGAGTAAGTGCTAGTTGCAGCTGTGATTCCTGAATTCTTCAGTGTTCAATACCATACAAAGAAATGAACAATGCTATACACAAAGGGTGATTCCTGATTAATGATCTACCAGCAATATTCCATGTGCAGGGAGCAGACTTCCAAACATTTGGGAAGAACACTCTCTCCCCTTTCCAAAAGGGTTTTCCTTTTTGATGAATACATTCTTTTTGCTTTAAGAAAATGGGATTCTTTCCAGAATGATATGAACAGGTTAAACTAAAGCCTATGTCTTCGTAAGGAAATACAGAGTGAAAATAACCTGAATAAAACTGTGCCCCCAATTTAATCCTCTTCCCCAAAAGGTCAACCTTGCCTGATTCAGTTCTGTAAACAAAGCTATGGCTCTCGTGATGGTTTCAAAGGTGAACCCTAAATGAAACAAAAACCATCTCAAAAGGAAGGAGGCAACAGTTATCTGAGGTAGGCCACCACCAAAATGCTGCCCTAAATCCATATGGAGTTCTGGGATCCCTGGAAATCCCTGAAAAGGTAATGCCTGCTGCTCTGCTAACAGGTGTGGAGAAAGCAGTTACTAAAAATGAGCTGGTGATGGCAAGGAAAATTAACCTTTTAATAAAAATTGACATCTACACCTAAATCTGCAAGTAAAAAAAAAAAAAAAAGAAAACCTTTAGCTGCTATACTGAGAGAGTAATGACCAGAGGCCTCTAGGATATAAAAATAACTCTATTTCCACCAAAAGAAGGAAGATGATGTCCATGTCAAAGAGCATGGGAACAAAGATGCTCCTTTTGTGGCACTGAGCACTGACAGATCAACAGAATTCTCTGAGTGAAAACATTTGATCTGTACCTGATGGTTTGATCCTGCACTTGGCCATGTCCTGGCACTCCCAGGGCTCCAAGGAACCAAGGACACTTACAAGGCTCCCGTGGTCAAATGCTTTCTCTGAAGAAACTCATGTAACAAAACCCATAAATAAAAACATTCCCAAATGACAGCCCCCAGCTGCTTCAAGTCCAAACCTCCAGACAGTTATTTGTGCAAAGGAAGGAGAACTCCATTTAAAAGCTAGTTTCTTTCAAAGGACACTTATTCACTATTCCTCCTCGAATTCCCTCCTACCCTGGTGATTTAAAGTCTTGGATGATATTTGGATGGACTGCCATGCTCTCAAAAGGTGCCTGTGCATTCTGAGACTTTTGAAAGCAAGTGTGGCTGAGTACACGGATCCAACATTGGCTGGGATTGCTCTGCTCACTGTACAGAGTATAAATACCGAGTATGGCTCTGCTAATTAACAGTTGCATATTCAGCACATGTAATTTCACCAGCTAAATCAAAGGTACAGTCCAGAGTGGGGCTTCCTGTTTATTTACTCCATTGCAATGATGAATATAAACCTTCATTTTTAGCCTGGTGCAGCATATAGGCAGTGTTCATTTAGTCTTTAATATAAAACAATTTTTTGAACCACAATTCACTAAAAGCAGTTTATATAAATCAAGTTAATTAGTTTTTGGCAGTTTCTTTGGGCACAGTCAAAATACCTCTGTCATTTAAACTTCCCCATTTTTACTAAAATATAATGGGGATAACAAATTAGGACTCACACTTAACTGTAACAAACTCCAGAGCCTGGAATAACACCCCTGGGCTCTGAACATTCAATTGACCCAAGAGCCAGAACTGTTGCCCTTCCCCACAGGCACTGGCCTCCCGGCCTGAAACACCACATACACGAGTTGCATATAAAAAGAACGGTGGAGTCAAGCTGTTGGAAGTCAAACTTGTAGAAAAAGGTTTTGTTACAGCTGATGGAGCGGTGTCCTGTTTCGTATCTTGGGGCACACCGGAGTTTTTCCACCTGGAAGGCCAAGGGAAACACCTGGGACTCAACACCTGCCTTGTCCATTTCCCCTCAGCCTCCAGCAGGACCTTCCCACACCTTCTCCTGGCGGCCCCAGGACCGGCCCAGCCTCCCTGATGGGATCTGCTCACACCTTGCCTTTGGGTTGTACAATTCCTCCAGCCAGAAGTGGAGCAGGAGGGTAACTCCCAGGTCCCCGTGTGGTTCCTCGTGGTAAGGGGTGCAAGGAGTGATGAGCTGCACTGTGATATGTCAGACAAAACCAGACTGCTTCCAGCTGTGCAAACACCTGGAAACAATTCCCCTGCTGCTGTAAGGAAGGCTTTCAGCTGGGGAGGGGTGGGTGCCCCACCAAGAACCATTCGGTGGTCTGTCACCCCACCCTGCTCAACTCCTGCTTCCCAGAGCCCCAGGAGTCCCCCTGGAGCCTGGAAGGCACGAGTCGGGCTCGTCCCTACCTGGGGCACAGCACCAGCCACAGGGCCACACAAATGCTTTGATTGCACGTTCCCATTTTTAAACAAAAAAATTAAAACATACAAAGAGCATGTGCTGGAATTCTAAGGTGTTTTCCAGGTGACACCTGGTTGCTCATCCCAATACTGAATATGTTTTCTCGGATAGCAGGGCCTCACTTCTACCCAAAGAGGTCTCCATTTGTTTATTAACAAATAAGTTATTATTACAAGTCATAGCTCATCCTTTTCCATCATTTCAAATGCTTCTATATCTTCAGTCCAGTCTGCTAATATGGATTCCATAGGCTGGACTGTACGTTCCCAGCGAGCTTTGGAATTGGGCTCTGTCTGGGTGTTTTGTTCCTGAGGCTGGCTGTCCTCTGGTGTACACGCTGGCTCCGGAGCACCGGCCTCTGCCGGTCCAGGGGCGTGGGGGTCCTGATCTGCCACGGAAACACCGGCACTGTCTGCGCTGGCAGGAGACAGAAGATCAGGGTCGCCAACAGCAGAGCTCTCTCCTCCTCCGTCGGGCTCCTCGCTGACTGCTCCAGCATCCTGAGATTCTGAAGGAGCTTCCTCGGAATTTGGTTTGTGTGAATCATTTTCAGATGATTTCTGGTCCATGTTCTCCATTTCCAAGTCTTTGAGAGGGAAGGAAAAAAAGAAAAAAAATTAAAACAACAGTAGGAATGCAGCATTTTATTATGTATTCCAAAATCAAGGTCACTTCCCTTGGCCTTATTTCTTCAAGGAAGTGCAGACTTTCCAGTGATATGAAAATTTAATGGTACTAAGGAATACATTTTACAGAGGGACAGGAGGGAAGACTTTTAAACACATTTTAAATGAGGGCAGACAATGCAGTGAAGCCCGTTTTGGTTCCTCAAACTTCAAGAGTTATTTGTGGGTCAGTGCCAGTTACCCTCCTTCAGCCTTAAGCAAATACCCACTGTGTGCACTGAACTTTAATGCTGGATTTTAAAGCACTCCCAGATCCACCAGGGTCCCACATCTGAGCAAGTCAGAGCTGGACAGACTTTCCTAAGTTTCCTGAACTGTGCATTTGAGAGAGCCAAAGCCAGAGCCTCCCCACTCAAAGCAAGTAACACACATCTCCCACGTCCCAGCTCAGCTCCCAACAGCTGCCCAATTTAGTCATGCAGATTTCTCTGGGTTTGATGTTTATGGCTATAAGCAGGACACTGATATTTCAGAATTTCTAGGGAATTTAACTGCACATGCCACTGTTGACATGGGATACTTACTGCTATCAATAATGTAGTTTGGAATCATTTTACCTTTAAAGATTGTTGCTGGGATTCCAAACGGAAGCACGAGGAGGGGGAAGAAGCAGATATGGATTACAAACTCTCAAAGGCAGAGCTATCTTGTATTTAGCATTTTGTCAGAGCACTTAAGCACAGTTATAAACAGAAGGGATTTGTAAGTTAGGAAGAAACAAGCTGAGATTTTGGCATATCCCCTTTGCAAATAGGCTGATTTTCTAGAGATACTTGTTCTTACCTACAGTGTGTGGACACAGCAGTGCTACAGGGGAGGCTACAGAGGAAAATCTGGCATTTTCTGCCGCATTCAAACATTTCAACTGGGAACATATTAGCTTGCAATTTTCTTGCATTATACAAGAACACCCACGAAACATCTGAAGTCAGCAGCCTTATTTCTCGTGATAACCACTTCTCCTTAGATAGGCAAAACAGTTCTAGCACTTGTCTCTCTCCTTTTGGGTCCCAGGAATGTCACTGGGGAGCTTGGTGAGGGAGAGATGTTCACAATGTAGGGCACTGGAAACACTGCTCCTGATGCCACTTCAAAGCAGCTGATGACAAAAAGGGTTCCAAAAGGAATCCAAAAGGCTGGATTTTCTCATTAGCCAAAGTGACATTTAACTTAGGAACAGCATTTCTGAATGTTACCTTGTGGGGCGAGTGGATAATGATATCTCTCAGATAATGGCCTTCTTAATAAAAAACTAATTCCAGTGTCAAACAGAAAACCACAGCACCTCTTGGCAGCAGTGCAAATCATTCCTGTCCATTTTCCATTGTGCCACACCACAGGTGGGAGCTGGATTAATGTAAATCACCTCTAACCTTACCTCTGTCTTTTGCTTTATCAGAAAGAAGCACCTCCACAGCCTCATACTCGCGGATGGCATCCAGGATGATGTTCCCTTCCTTGTTGAAGAGGAAGAGCATGGGAATGGTGATGTCATCTGTGTTCTTGCCATCCCCGGCCATTTGGAAGAGAGGGGCTGTGTCACTGCTGCTGCCCTCGTTGTCATCTAGGCAGAGCACACCAGAGGGAGGGCAAACTTCCCATCAGATCACTTGCACTTGGAGCAGCCTCCCCTGCCCCGTCACTTCAGAGCCAACCCCAACCTGGTGTGTTTTCCTCCACACTTTTCATCTGTATCCCCATTCTTCCTCAGCAGTTGGTACTGACAGCACCCTGCAATCCTTAAAGTAACAACTTTTAATCTGCAAAAACACTGACAATCCCCCATCCCAATCTGTGTCTGCACAGAACCAGACAAACCCCAAACATCTCTTCACCTTCTGAAAGCATAATTGCTGTGCTTCTCAGCTTAAAGCTTGTCAGCTTTCCTGTTATCTTCAAATCTGTAAAATTAGGTTACATTTACACAAATTAAGAACTTGGAATTGTATTTACCAATGACAATGCCTCCTATTGCTCCAGCTTTCTGAATGTTTCGTGCCTTTTCAGCAAACATGCACTGGCCTCTCTGCATCAAAGCAATTTTCTCTTTCACTGCCTCAGGATTAGTGATCTCTGAGCATCCATTATATGGCTTAATGGTTGCAACAAACCCTCTTGTCTGTTTGGAAAAAAACAAAAACAAAAAGAATTAGAGCACTACAGTCATGCTTGTGAAAGATTCCCAAGTATTTTTGTTCCTTCAGTCACTCTAATGCATTTAGAGTTGTCTTGTGTCAGTGCAGACAATCTGTGCCCTGAAACTGGAGCTCTAGAAGCAAAGAACGACTGAGTGGAAACCTGATTCTGATAATCAGTGTGGTTTGTCTACCCCTGGCAAGTGTTGTCTCTGGAAATTTTTCTCCTGTGAACTGCTAGTCTGGAACTCCTCTTTGGGGCTGCAGCTTGGGTTTTCCTCCCACTTCCCATAGGGACCACTGCCTCTGTGGTATTGCCCCCTTCCATCTCCATAGAGCCTTCTAAAAAAGCTTTCTAAGAACAACTTACTCTTAAAAAGGCTTCTGCCAGCTCCCAGCTGACATGGGAGGAAAACTTCCCCTAAATCACCATCTCCTTAGCTGTGCACTGCAGACTGGATAAGCTTGCTTCCCAACTCATGCCGTGCAAGTGTTTTAAATCCTAAACCATGGCTGATGACTCAGGAGCAGAGCAGAGAGCACAGACATATAAGCCACTCATCCCCACGACTGTCACTGCTGTCATTGTCACCACTGTAATTAACTGATCACCTGGATGATCAGCTGGGTGCCCTCAAACAGCAGCAGTACTGTAAAGCTGAGGCTTGTGCAACAGGGGAAGGAACAGATCACACCCACATCTCACATACCCCTGCTTTGTGTTTGGACAAGTCCATCCCAAACTGTGCTGGCCCAGCAGTCAAGACCACCCTGCCAAAGAAGGGATGGGAAACAATCTGGACAGCACGAGGAGGGAGCTGCTGCTCTTTCTGCTGCTGGCTGGAGAGTTCAATCATTTCCTGCATGAACCGTAAGCCATCCTCAGCATCCAGGGAACTTGCTGCCTGCGGAGAAAAGAATCAATAAACTATTTTATCTTAAATGTTTGAGGAACTTGGGGGAAAAGAAGTTGAAGTTGTGTTTGCTTGGACCACTGCTACCAAGCCTTTTACACACAGGGTGGATGCTCACTTCACTCACTCATCATTTCACAAAAGGTTTAGCACCTGCACCTCCCAGGAGACTGAAAATATACAAATATACAGACCTCATAAAGAAATGGAAGTATCTCACACTGAAAACAGTGTTTTCAGCCAAGATGCTGTTGGCTACATCACTTCAACATGAGCAGCCTCTACCTAATTTAGTGGAAGATTAGTTAAAAGTGTTGCTGAGGCAAAATATTAACAAGCATCAGCCTGCTAAATATAGCTACATATCCAGCTCATGTGTCTCCTTCCACAGGGTGGCTGTCCCTCCTGAAGGTGTCAGATATCATTGCTAGGAGGACTTTGCTGAGAGCTCTGAAAAGTAAAATCCTGCCAGGTCTTACTTGCACTGCGTGCTGTACTAATTGTACTCGTCCATCTTTCAGATGGATCAAACTGACTCCCATCTTCTTCAGGATCTCCAAGTGCTCAGGATTACTGGCCATGAAGTCTCTGGCTCTCAGCGGTGGTTTTGGTCCACTTCCCAAACTCTCTTCTCTGCCAAAAGATACCAGAGATCAAAGCTTTAAAAACCAGATTATCCTTGAAACAGAACTCTAGTGTTATCCCTGCCATCACGAGACTCGAATTCTTGGTACACTGAGTGCAAGCTTCAGTGGAATGCAACTTCTCAATCAAGTTATCTTGTTTTAAAGTTGTCTATATTATCAATAATTTTAAAGTGCAGAACTTCCCCCCTCCAGTATTGTTAACAGAACTGCCATATGCTCTCTCTCATTTGTAAATAGTCTGCATTATTGCAAGACTGACCAAACCCAGTTTGCCCCATACAGTTGCAACTCAGTTTTATTCATGAAACACAAATACAGAAGAGGTGGTCAGGAGAACAAACTTCCTCAGCCTTAACACTGCCCCAAATTCATCAAAACAGGTGCAGTTATGTGTGGCAGCATAATTTCCTTACTACAGAGAAGACTTTCAGAATTGTTCAGGAGACTGAATAATCTTACAAATCAGAGAGACACACTTCCTGCAATACTCCACGTGAGAGCTGCAGCTGAGGTATGTGGCTCTTTCAGCTCCTTTTGTTTGGAAAGACTTGCTAATACCAGCTGGAAACAAACTAAGTCTTGCTGAGGATGCCAGAGAAAACCAAAGTGATTTTTCCTGTGAGCAGTAATCATCCCTTTGGCTATCCATCCCAAAAGGACTGCCAGCTCCAGCACAACTCCTGTTTCTCCTTCCCTGCAGAGCAGACCCCGTTCCACTAAGTCCTGTGCTAACAAAAAGAGAGGAGGTATCCATCTTACGCTCTGGAAATGCCCCGGGGACAGCTCTTATCCACCACATTCTTCAGAGGCTCTCGAATGCTCTGGGCAAACATGGGGTCATTTGGGAAAAGGATCTGGGTGTTCGGACAGGTCCAGTCAAAGTTGCTGTCGTCCAGCTCTGTGTACTCTGTGCTCTAAAATGAAAGATACAGAGTAAAAAAAATGCAGGTTATATTCTTACATGGAGAACATCAACAGATAAGCCTAACTTAAGCAATCTGTGTACTGGGGACATGCAGCAGCCCAGAGCAACAGAGGGAAGCCAGTGCACTGCAACCCCTTGGACAGATGAATGCAACACCCATTCTAATTTGTAATTTACTACATTTATATACAGTTTCTAGATTTTTTTTTCCAGAAACAGCTAATCCTCTGCTATCAGACAGTACTTCTCAAGCCTGCTCATGACAAAGCCAGTGCCCTCTATTTTATGTGCTGGACAAGTCAAGGGAGTAGTTCTGGTTTCACCTGATACTGGCTTTACAGCGAGTGACCAGCTGCAGGCTTTAGGTCATTCTTACTAAAAATGTCACATCTTTTCATGTGAACAAAAAATTCTCCTCCTCAGGAGCTACACAGACTTTCAAGTCCGTATGAGCAGGGATGAATCTCTATATATTTCAAACAATTTCTATTTTCAGGAAAGACGGCAGAGTGAACATCTGCACAAATTGCTGGTTTGTAACATGTGAAACCATGTGGAACATGTCTGGTGGTTTGGAGCCACATTTAGCCTGTCCTTAGCTTAGCAAATAACTGGTTATAGATAACCAGCAAGCTCATTTTATAATCCATAAAAATTAACGTAGTATTTATCTTCCTGAAAAGACTCACCCCCTCCTATTTGCAACATACTGGCTAATGAAAAATCAAGTATTTAAAGGCTCCCTAAAACCCAAGATGTAAAGGGCTGCTACCAAGACATGACCTTTCCTGTTTATGAGAGCAAATACAAACAGGATGTTGAGTTGATAGTACCAAGTATCTCTCTCACAGTTTGTTTTAATAGCACCATATTTATGTTAAAAATCATTTACACATTCCATCTGTTCAGATAAAATTCCATAAAAGAGGAACACCCAATGTCACAGCCTTTCAGCCACCTGACACCGTTCTCAGTGGGTTTTTCTTACTTGGATTATGCCCATTTGCAGCTTCGACTCAAAGAGCTTTAAAAACTGCATTTGAGCAATTTATTCCATCCTCCCTATTGGTCTTTCATTAACGTTTGCAGTTCTCAAGAGAATGACCCAAGTTAGGCCAGCATTTAACACAGCACCGGCTGTGGGAACCCTTGCCCATCAAATTCTTATATTGGGAACAAAAGTTACATAAAATGCTCCTTCAGACCCTTCAGAAAACTTCTTACTTAGTTCAAAAAACAGCCTCTGTTTCCAAAACTCAAAGAAAAAAAGATAAAGTCTCAGGGACAGAACATTTCAAAGAGGGTGTGGGATCTCCACCATGAAGGAACATTTAACACCAAACCCATAACCCATTAAAACATAACCAGTGTTCGACACTAACATCAAATAATTAAAAATTTGTCACTACTTAATACTTAAGTCCATCAAACAGTGATTCTTCCAGGATACATGGCTTGACACACAATATAAGCCTTTCCTCTGATTCAGGCATTATTGTAAAACTCTTAGAAAATGTTAAAAATAGAGGCACAAATAAGGGAATTTGTGTCCTTGATGTCTCAGACACCGTTTTCTCTTTCTCCCTTTTTCTTACTGCCTTACAGACAAATTATGTCACCTTATTGACCACAAAATCAAAATATTATGTGAGGATTTATGATGCTTCATGGTACAGTTGTATTACTCCAGGTTATTCTGGAAGGTTAAGGATTTTATAAACCCCTAAATGTTCTCCCATTTACACAATAGGTGCCTACTGCATGGACTAAAGTGATTAAACATCCCAAATCTGTCTGCAGCTCTATCTTGCCAAATTGACTCCACAGCTGTCTCCAAAAACTTCTCAAAACCTGTTCATGTGCTAAAACAAACAAGAAAAACTTAGGTTTTAGAAAAAATAACAAAAAATAAAGATGAGGACAAAAATATCCTACTGTGTTATCTTCCAATTAATACAGAAGTGGGGAATGATTTTCTTTTTAAATCTTGCTAATAATTCATATCTTTTTTCTCACAGTTCAGCAGTGCAGAATCCCGTCATTATTCCTACTCTTGTGACTGGCACTGTTAATATGATGAAGTACTGCCTATTAAACAACGTGTTCAAACTGGTGCACTTCCTCAAACTATGATCCTTCCTGACTTTATTTCCTTTTCCCTTCAAAAAAGGAAGTGTACCACAGAAACTGATTTAGACTGGAGCTGTTACATACTGTATTTTTTTTAGAGATGGTTTGGTTTGCAGTGGAGAGCCAGAGTGGCAAGAGATGAGCTTCTGTAGTGAAGATATAATCTTCAATATCGAAAATCATGTCCTCCTTATCAGCAAAGAGCAGGTACAGATATTTAAACATCTCGGCCAGGAAGAACGAGTCCATCCTGTGGAGAAAAAGAGGATGTCCTTTAGGAAGATCTCCTCATTTCTAGAACAACAGTAAAGTAACTATTCCTGTTGTTCCATCTCTGAAGACTTCATGACTATTATTGCTGGACATAATTCCATTAGCATTCCTTCCACTTGGAAGAAGCTGTGTTTGGAGGGAAATGATTCAGCACATTCAGTACAAAATAGCATTATAGAAAAAACAAATAAACCTCCTGACAAACTTACAGATTTGAAGTATATTTTGTTTGAAAGTAATTCATCTCTTGCTCTGAGACAAATGAAAGGTTATTAAACTAAAAATATTCTTATGGAGCACACTATAACACTACTGAAACAGTTTATAGACTGTTCCAATGCATTTACAGTTCAATACAATTATAAACAGGTAATTTAAGACTTGGTTATCAGAATGAAGACAGACAGCTCCTCAAATATCACTTAATTCAATTACATAAACAGGGCAATTTGATTTTTTCTGTATTTTTATGTTTAAAAAAATAATTGTGCAAACTTTACCTGTCTTCATGGCTGCCTGTACGAACATCCTTCATTGCAGCAAACCCACAGGGAACTCTGGCATACTTGTTCAAGTTTTCAATGAGGGTTTTTCCTACTTCTAGGTAGTAAGGGTCTCCTGTAGCCTAGGAAATTAAACCAAACCATTTTTAATAGCCATCACATCTTGTTTGTATCCTAAACTGGCTCCAGTGGATAAGTTAGGCTGGAGATACGCTACTCAATTCTATATTGAAATAAAACAGCAACAAAATCCTAGGTGCTAGAAAAAGTGCTCAAAGGTCAGAGGAATGAATGTGACTGTACCTTATACAAGAAATAGGTGCTTTCAGCAAATTCAGGCCTCAGAGGATGCTGAGCCCAGTGAACTCTGAAGTCTGTTGTGAATGCCTGAGGATGAAAGAGAACAGACAAAAATAAATGTAGGAATGCAACCCAAACTCAGGTTTTTTTGAATTTTATGTTAACTATATAACCAGCCTAGCTTTGATAAATACCATTTTTGCAAACATACCTACCACCTGACACCTCCAGTGCAGTCAAGTGTCACTGCACACTGACAGATGGTTAAGCAGCTGTTTCTAAATTAATACCACAGGCTAGAAGTCAGATATCTAAAAATTTCCTAGTCTATCTATTCACTCTTAATGTGCACTGGGAAAAGCCACTTCTGTCATATATTCACTATTGTTTCATAATAAGGTTTAAACCAAGTCTTTGCTTAAGGGATGGTCTGTTGGCTTAAATACAACTACCTGACCCTTTAAAGTTTCCTTCATAAATACAAAACACAAAAAAAAAAACAATTAAAAAAAACCCATAAAGAGCCAAATCACACAATTTTAAAAGGATTTAAAAAAAAATCATTCCAGTGCTTAGCATTCTTCGCTCTCAATAACCACACTAGGTGAATGTGGTGTTAATTAAAATGTTCTCTAACAGAAAAAAGCTTACACCAGACAAAAGTCAAAATTAAACCTGGAGTCAGAAGCTTTCAAATATAATCTGGGTCATCACAGATTAAAGACACACACTTCAGCAGGTAAACAAGCTTTTCTGTGCACAATGGACTTGCTCAAAGACTTGTAACATCTGCAATAAGTTTGTGCGCTGACTTTCAAAGACATTATACAAAATTTCAGAACTTTCTCTCAGTCAGTCCAGCCTTTAGGATCCTTCCCTGGGTTAATAGAGATGACTGTGATCTTTAGCATTAACACTATTATGTTACCAAGCAGCGACTATTACTTGTGATTATGCAAGTTTTGCACACTGAAATGAGTCGAGGTCAGTTCTGGAAGGCTGAAATATGAAGTTTAAGCAATTGTTAACAGCAGCAGCTTCCCGCTATTGTGTTAATAACAGCATAACTGAAGGAAAAATATTTCATATCCCAAACACAGCTGTCAGACATGCAGAACCACAAATCACATAAGAATGCTGTGGAAATGAGCCTTTGATTTGAATAACACATATACCTACTGGTTTTCAAATGGGCATCTGAGACTGCTCAAATTGAGGTAAGAATCAGTTTACACAATCAAAAAACTACTACCTTACCTCTGGAAGAAAGTTATGCTTTTTTATAACCTGATACAGCATCTCATGTGTTTCAATAGCAGGTCTAATATCACCCTTCAACACCTAAAATTAAAAAATAAAATTAACAGTAATTCACCAAGGATAGGAATAATACTCAAAGTTACATACACTCATGGTGTGTTCATGTAAAGCTACAGAGCAGTCACTATAGACTGTAATTATTACTCCCTATCAGTGTAAGTCACAGATACTCCTTAAGAGTTTTTTAAGCAAAAACAGTGAACGCATTAAAATTATTGCCTGTGTAGAACAAGGACCACTGACATTTGAAGAGAACTGGGGTGAAAATGTGGTTTAGTTTGTCTTAAAGATGTCAATGGCACACAAACTAGAAAATCTGTCACTAGACGAGTAAAAAGGCAGCTTAATTGGAGTATTTTCATGACTAGGAGTGAAGGGAGCAAATTACGTGGACATGCCTTTCCTGATACTCAACACAGCCAGAAAAGCACATTAACGTGCATCATAGCATTGAAGTGACTGGAAGAGTACAGAAATCACAGAATCCCAGAATGGTTTGGGTTGAAAGGGACCTTAAAGCCCATCTAGTTCCACCCCTGCCATGGCCAGGGACACCTTCCACTAGCCCAGGGTGCTCCAAGCCCTGACCAGCCTGGCCTTGGGCGCTTCCAGGGATGTTCCCTCAGTATTTTTGAAAATCATATATCCAACCCAGTTAATAATTTCCTTGTAATTAAAACCATCTGTACATGGGTTTTACACCTTACCTGCAACCCAGGGAAGAAAGCGAGCAGAGAATCCATCCAGGTCCGAGCATTTAGCGTTGGTTTATGAATGTGAACATCAAGGAGAAGAGGTGGCTGGCTGATGTATCTCATTATGGCATCATAGTGCTGCCAAACATCAGGAAAAGCAGGAGTTTGTGTATCAGTTTATTCCCCAAAAGAGAGATGGATCACCAGACTGGCATTTTATTCGAATGGAAAAGCCAGTACTACACTCCCAATCATTAGTACATTTGGCAGTGTCACTAATCTCTAGTTCTGCAAACTAAAACCAAGTGCAGTATATACTGAGAAGTATTTACTAATCCACAGTATTACACTTGCAAAACTTGCCACATTTCCAAGGAATACACGTACACAAAAGTATATCCAGCAGCCATACGATAAACCAGGAACTATCACAGTTAAGGCACATTTGTTTTGGTCAAATTTTAAAGCACACTCTAAAGAAAGCTGAAATTGCTTTCTCTGAACAACAGAATTCCAAAGCATATGGATCTCAGGAGGAAAGGAGGTTAAAAAATCCAAACAAAGCAGCTGGATGGCTCAGAAGAACTTTAAAACCCATTAGGTCACTTTTCCAATTCTAAACTTTGTTTTCAGAAGGTACAATCCTGAGCATATGAGCCAAACTGACAGGAAACACTTAACAGAGGCGGTTCAAGGAAAATGTAACACTGCGGGCTGCCCCTTAGGAGCATGAAATCATCATTACACCTGAAGTGTTACAACAGGCCTTTAACTACGGAATTACTCCACTTCTAATAAAAAATCACGCCATATGATATAAAATCATTTTATGATCTAAAATGTTTTTGATATTGCTATTTTCAAAAGAAATAATGCTTTTATGAAAGAATTATGATGCTGACAAAGTTGCTCAGTAATTTATGAATTAAAATATCTAAGCGTGGTTTTCAGCTTGCACACTGAAATGTAACCTGGGCCTGAGAATCTGCAGTGGAAAGCAAGAGCCACACTTCTGATTTTTTGGTTGCTCAACAGGATGAAATTGTACAATGGCTTGCAACAAGAGGCCCTTACAGAAGGGCCTTTATTGTAAAATTCTTTTACAGAAACATTTGCAGTATTACACTCGCCCAGGTGATCTGGAAATACAGCTTCTCCTATACTGGGAACATGGAGAAAGGCCTAGAAGGTTCTGATTTTTACTGGACGGGGTTAAAATAACTACTCAGGTGACAGCTAATCACCCAAGATTAGCAAAAACTCTCAGTGAAAAGAGCAGGCACTAAACACAGCAGAAGTCACGGAAATTCTGCTGAAGATCCCTTCTCAGGCTAACAGCTGACAACGCAATTACTCTGAAATTTGTATAGCAGAAGGCACAAACCTGAGCAAGGTGTTAACTTACCGTGTTAAATCTTTCCAGGAAACTGTCATCTCCCAGCAAGACATAGGCTTTTAATAAATATTCATAGTATGAATCTATTCCTGCTCCAACTCCACTATCTAGGAACAAGAGAAAATAAAAAGACGGGTTTAGTTTAAGTAGTGCTATGGGTATCTTCCATATATTCCCACTTCGATTTTAAAGGCTCTTCCAATGACAGGAAAAGCCTCCTTTCACTGGAATGAGGGCACGGATGGAAGCAGAGACACAATATTGTGGGTCTATGCCAAATGCTTAGTGCACGTATTAATATGGACAGACACACACTGAAGGCACTTATTTCACTTTTCTCACAGGACATCACTTCTCCCATCCTACTTATATTTTTCCTAAGTATTTATAACAAAGTCTCTGAAAATTCACCCCAAGGCATTTCCCTCTCAGCGTTCAAGAGGATCAGGGAACACTCTGCCTTGAACACAACCAGTTTCTCTACCAGAGAGGGTTTGCCCTCTCAGAGCAGAGCCAGGCTATAGGGCAGCAGGTTTCTGCACTGCCCATCCCATTAATATTTCAGACAGTGCAGGTAAGCGTGCTGGGGGTGTGCGAGATCTCCCCTGCCCCAGAGCGCCCGCGGTCTCTGCCTGTGGAATCACCTTTGCGGACCCAGTCTCCAGTGTGGATGTTAATGGTGACCCCCACTAAGTTGCTGCTGCGCTGCCTCTTCTCCCAGATAAAATCCAGCGCCTTCCGGGCATACTCCTGCAACAACAACAACAACAGGGAATTAGGGAAACACCAACACTGAACTCTGTCATTCTTCTGGCTAGTTCAATTAAGATGCCAGGAAAGGAATAGGATGTTTCATGTCTAAC
This sequence comes from Platysteira castanea, assembly GCA_013397175.1. Lineage (NCBI taxonomy): Eukaryota > Metazoa > Chordata > Aves > Passeriformes > Platysteira > Platysteira castanea. The sequence continues at coordinate 79,664 of VYXC01006791.1, read as the reverse complement.
AATTTCAGAACTCCTTCTAATCTTCAGAATAATTATCTTGTTTACTTCTGTATTACTCTAACTACTTTCAACCAAAATTATTTCCTGTGATTTAAAAAATGATTAAAAAAAACACCTCAAACTTAGAAGAAAGCCCACAAACACTACAAATCTGAACGTATACAAATGTTTTTGTGCAGCACAGCTAAGACATCCATTTCATGAACTCTGAATTATCTTTCCAAAATTACAGAAATGTAACAGAACACTAAAGATCTAAGCCAAAAAATAAGGTATCATGGAAAGCAAACCTCAAATATAGATGTTCCTGTGAATCTGCTTAAAGCTGCAAACTCAAGGATCAAGGTACCAGCACAAGCTGTACAGGTATCAGTTTCTGTTCCTGTTCGTGCTTCTGGATGTCTTACACCAAATTTTAAGTTAACCTAGAGAAAAACAGAGATTATCATCTTTATTTTTCCTGGCTGGAAGAATTTACACTCCTGTGATTGTACAGCAAGTATATAATCTATGCTCTTTCTAAAGACAAGAAAAAACAGATCCCTTTGGTTTTGCTCTGCCAACTTAGACATGCATAGAGAAATATCCATAAATATCCAAAATCTCAACCCTCCCAAACACAGACCTGTTGCCTGGTTCACTAGACATCTGAATAAGAGAATACACTCTAAAAATCTAATTCTAGCATTTTTTTAGCAACAAATCAGGAACACAGAATATCACAAGTGCTCCTGGAAATTTAGTTCTGTAAATATCTCACTACTCCTGGCTCCTGAGAGTACCTGCAATTTATCAGCTTTTGATTTTCTGCCCACTGAATAAATATAGAAATTATTCTGGAAACAGATACAAAATCAAACCAACAGAAGTCTTGATTACAACTGTAATCCTGCATTACAGAAACAGAACTTACTCTTGGATAAGGGAGACCACTAGTGGTGTTAAAAGCAGGTAAAAGCTTGTAGCCCAGTTCCTTTGCCATGTGCAGGAGTTCACCATTGTACCACTGCATATATTCACCTTTTTCCTTCAGCATAATTGCCACTGAGTGTCCGCCTAGGAGACCTCTAAACACAAGAGAAATTATCCACATCTCAAAATTCATGTTCATCTGAACAGCAAGGACAACTCTCTACATTTAGATGACATAACTGTGGCCCTAGTTTTTAGACTGCTGATACAATTCCCATTATAATCAAGGTTAGCTACCAGCATTTTGAAAGCAATTCTTCTTGTTTACCATTGGAACCATTTATTCATCAATGTAAGACAGGAATAGCAACCAAAACCTCTAAAATGGTATATAATAACTTAAAATTACATGCTCTGATCTTGCATTGAGCCTCAGAGGTCTCTTCCAAGCTAAAATAATGCATGATCCCAAGTACCAAAATCTGGTAAATCAAGTATTGAACAGAGCCATTTGCAAGCCCGTTTCTGTTAAGCAAACCCACGGCTCCCTCAGCATGCACATGAAGTTCTTAATCAGCAAAGCAGTGCCTGCAGCAGTGAGATGGGGGGCAGCTTGATCCAGTACCACTGCAGCAAGTCCTGCCTTGCATTTTAAAACTGCTCTCAGGTGAACTGACAAAGGAACAACTGTTTCAAACAGGTGGGACAGCACAGAAAGGTGTCGTAAAGACAGTGACTAAAATCCACATTTGTAGGAGTTTTGAAACAAAAGTTACTCACCCAAGGACTCTTATGTTGGTTTCAAAGACAGACACAACTATGTCATTATCTAAATTAACATCCTTTATTACTTTTTTTACAGCCTCTTCAAACTCTTTGGTTTTATTTAACACCTGGAATACAACAGTGAGCAGGTGTTCAGTTCCAGTATAGCTAATGCAGTCACAGTGTATTTGTATATAGGATATTTCAGTGCACACACAGTCACCCACAAAATACGTACATACAATTAAAACCAGAAATACATCAGTGGTTATTAAGAGGTGCCCATCACTAACTGAGCCTCTTGCTTTAGACTGTAAGGAAAAGGAAACTCTTTTGTGTAAAATTAGAGGCAAAAAAGGCAGTATTAAAAAGTATCAATGAAATGTGAAGGAACTGCTGTAGTTTTCTTATTACAACCAACTCCAAACGCCACCCTCACAGCACTTCAAAGTTCCCATGAGCAACAGTCACTTCAAAGAGAGCCAGAGATCAGTGATCATGAAAAAGAAATCTAAAAATAAATCTCAGCATCAGAAGACAATCTCTTTGTTTTATCAAAGCTTATCAACAGATTAAACTTACCACAAGAGTGTCCAAGGTATCAATTAAGGTCAGTGAAAACCTATGAAAGAAAATTTAGAACAGATTTACTATAGATCTGTATGTGCAGGAATTAAGTGATTTTTAATAGTAACTGATACCACAGAAGAAACTAAATTCTCACAGAACACCAGCTGCAAAAAATTAGTTGTACTCAACATGTTTAATATCAAAATATCCTTCTAATTTTCTTCCCTTTGCTAGTGACCAGAATAGGAGCTGACAAAGAAGCTATGATTACAAATACATTTATTTACTGCAAAGCTTTCTAACTTCTGGTAAGCAAATTTAATTTTTATTCTTTGTCTCCAAACAAGTCTATTAAAAAACCCAGCAAAAAAGTTTTAGTCTTTTTCCAGCCTCTGTTTCACTTGTTTGTTTCAAAAAAAAAAAATATTGAGATCAAGAGCCATTCAGAGCTAAATTTCTCCTACCAGAAACTGTTCCAACACTAGCAAGTGGTAGACTTTAAATAAAGAAGTACTTTGTTTACTCTAAAATAAAGAACTATTTTAACAGTGTCCAAGGCCAGGCTGGATGGGGCTTGGAGCAAGCTGGGATTGTGGAACGTGTCCCTGCCCATGGCAGGGGGTAGCATGGGATGGGCTTTAGGGTCCCTTCCAACCCAAACCAGGTTGGGATTGTGCGATTATCCCGTGAAAAGAGAGCATCAAGTCAGCTCCACACTGTTTGAAACAGGAACATCCAGCACGGATCAGAGGTCTTCTCCTGGGTTCTTCTAGTGCATCCCAAGCTGAGGGGACCTTTCCCCATCCCAGGAATTATATTTATAACTGTATCTTAAATATGTCTAATTCCAACAACTGCTCCTATGCTAAGAAACACCCACAACACAGAATAGAACTTACAGAACACGATTAAATGTTAAAACTGAACACTTTGGAACAGTTAAAATTGCCTACAAGCACCAAGGATTTCAGCAAGTGTCCAGTGTTTGAGACCTTGTAGGCAACATGTGACAATCAAAATTCTAATTAAGTGTTCCTGTATTATAATTCTCTTTAATTTGTAAAGACATAAAGGCATTCTGTGAGTGCTGTTTTACACGAGACAGAGATTAACTAATGACTATGCACAACTGTCTAACAAATCCACAACTTCTTCCATAGGAAAGGAGGGAAACTATGCATTTCACAGCTATATGGAAGGCTCCTGAGTTCTCCAGGGAAACAGAACTGACCCAGCTGCCTCACCCTGTCATTTTGTGATTGCAAAGCCTGGCAGAGAACACAACAGATGAGGCAGATGGCAAGAAAAAGGATTAGATAAGAACTTTGCTACATAATAATGTAACTAATTATAAGGTACAGGATAAAGCATGTATACAGAAAAACAATAAATACACACAATAATGCATTTAAGTGACTGAAAGGTATTTTTACTAAAATGCTATTATGTTACTTTTAAAAAAGGTCGTTAGAAAGAATGCATGACCAGGATCCAAAATACATTTTCTTGACACTTTTCATCTGCTGATACCTCCAAGGCAGCAAGATTATATAGAAATTCCTAGACTAAAGAACATTTGTACATAACAAAACATAACCAAAATAACATGCTCAATATCCTAGAAACAATTAGGAGTATTTAACAGAAGGATTTCAGCTTTGATTAACACTGTTGTTCTTACAGACATAAAACTGTAATATTAAAAAAACTCAGCTATTTGTTATTAAAGAATTTGCTCTATAAACTGCACACATTCAAACTAATCAGTTACAAACGCATTTAGAGTAAGTCAACTTTGCCTTTGATTATTCTATTTAACATGGAAAAAAAAGTCCTTAAATCTACATTTTGCTAGCCAAAGTATCAGCATTTTGTACTATCAGCTCCCTTAAAAGAAAGAATAGAAAATATTTCCATGTCTTCTAGTGCAGCAAAAGCCTCAGGTTATCATACACATGATAATCATTTGACTGCTTGTTTTCAAAAAACTTTCTACTTAAGAAAAGCATTTAAAATATCACTTATTAGGCGAGCATCATGGATAAGAGTTTTTTGTTCTATTCAGCTGATCATTAACCCTTATACCCTCTACTACTAATACCATAAATGTCAGCCCACATTTGGAAGGTTTTCCTATGGAAAATACTTGCAGAATGGTTAAAAAAATTATCTTTGGATCACATTCACTGGTTAACTCTCTTCTTCTGATTAAGGTACAATTTCACATCAGTTAACTTCATAATAACAAAAATACTTCCTACAAGTATAAGTTTCTGGCCATATCAACTGAACAAACAAGTTTTATGGGCTGCCAATTGTACTTCTATTCCTAGATGTTTACAGTGACCATTTCAGACACTAACTTTCCCAAGGCATCATCCACATCCCCTCGACTTGGCTCCTGACCCCGCACTCGTCCACGACAAGTTAAAGGCATGAGTTCATCAGCTGGATACGCATGCTCCTGTTGGGAACAAAACAGGGGAATCAGTTACAGTGCTCACAGCTACTCTTGGGAGCCTGTAAAAGGAATCCTCATCATGCTGTTCTTCAGAAAAACTGCACGGCCATCACAGCGCCTTGCAGGTGGGAAGGGACCTCTGGAGTTCATCTTGTCCAAGCCCCTCTGCTCGAGCAGGGCCACCCAGGCTCAGCTGCCCAGTACCACGTCCAGACAACTCCTGAACATTTTCACGGAGGGAGACTCCATGGCCTCTCTGGGCACCCTGTGCCAGTACCTGGTCAACTCCACAGTGAAAAAGTGTTTCCTCATGTTCAGAGGGAACCTCCCATGGTTCAGCTTGTGCCCATTTCCTCTGAGCACCACTGAGAGGAGCCTGGCTCTGTCTTCTTGACAGCTTCCCTTGTTAAATTTCCTGGAGCCTTCTCTTCTCCAGGCTGAACAGCCCCAGCTCTCCCTCCCTTGTTACATTCCCTGGAGCTTTCCCTTCTCCAGGTTGAACAGCCCAGCTCTCATAGCCTTTCCTTACAGGAAAGATGCTCCAGCCTCTCCATCACCTTGATGGCCAGTCCTTCACTGGACTCTGCACAATGAACTCAGCTGGCTGGGGGTGACAGCCAGTACCATGTAAGAAAACTCAGCAGTTCAAACAGAAAATTGGTGAATTACTACGTAAAAGATAACATTCACCAAAAAAACCCTAACAAGACTGAGTCTTTTACTAAAAAAACAAATATAACACTGACATCAGTAACGATGAATCTTAAATATATCTAATTCCAACAAACATGAATTTGCCTCTTTCGGAAGCTTAACACAAGTGGTTTGGGATGGAGCTTTTCTCTTGACTTCAACAGGAAACTGGCTGCTGTACTGACGTCTTCAGTTTGACTTTTAGTGGAGAACTAACATGGCAGGATAAAAAACTTCAATTGCTGCACTGGCTCTGCAAGTAAACACATTCAAAATCTTTCCAAATATATGGTACAAAAATAATCTATATTCAAACATGAAATAAAAAGAAAAAAAAAAGGAGCATTCCTCTATAAATAAACAGCTCTTACAGCAACTTCTTTTGAAACTGATGGTTCGGTTCCCTGTATACCACCCTCCTGAGTGTTTTGGTCTTTGCTCAACTCTTTGTTCTCCTCAAGTGTAACTACAAAAGGCAGAATCTAGATCATTTTAATACAGTTCAGATGTTTCTGAATATCTCTCGAAAGTATTCAGAAAAACAGATTAAAGAAGTACACAACAAAAGCAATGTCGAGATCTCTGGCTTAAATTTTGGATAAGAAAAGTGATAAAAAATCTGGAAAAATAAACTTTTAGTTTTACAAACTAAGAACTAGAAGCATTTTGAGAAATAGAAGTTCACTTATTCTCTGCCTGCAGCAGAGAATAAGCAGCTACTGGACTGAGGTATTTCCCAACTTGTCACTGGCCTCAAGTGACTGACATTTTCACATATTCTGACAGTCAAGAAGAAAAAATATCCCCATTATTACAAATATTGTTGAAGGACTGAAAAAACCAGCAGCTTTTTCGCAAAGCTTCTGTTAACAACTAAAAAAAGAAGGAAAAAAAAAAAGGAAAAAAAAAAGACAAGGGAGTTTCCCTTGCAATCAAGCACGAATTTTCAGTCTTCTAAATACGCGTGTCTAAAATACATATTAATAGAAACAGAAAATCAAAACTTTTCAGCTGGCTGTTTTAAAAACACCTGCAAAAATACTTCATTCTCCTGCTGTCAGAATCAAGTCTGATACTCTAATCTTTTCTTCAACTTTAAACAAGCAAGTCACATTTTGTTTGTTTAGTGCTCCAGCATACGTGGCAAATAAATATCCTTTTGGCTTCAAAGTTTCCAGGATAGCTGAAGTTATTCCTCTCCTTCAAACAGAATTTTCTTGCTTCAGATGTGGCAAGACCCCTACCAGTTGCCAATTTATCAGACAGTGAACAGTAGGAGCACAGATCCTTGTAATATTTTATCCAATTTTGCCAAATATGTAAGTTTTCCTTTGGGGAAACCCAAGTCAAGTGTTTTTCATTGGGCCAGATTACAAAAATTACTACCAAAAAGCCTGATGTTTAACTGTTAAAGGTTTCAAAAGTACAGAGCTTAAGTTAAAAGGCCTGGAGAAACTACACCCCTTTGAAAATCCTCTTGCCTGGCTTTCTGTCCACTCTACAGTCCTGTACCTGTCCTATGCTGTATAAAGTTGTAACTCCTGAGATTTTAAGCTTGAATTACATAATTAAGTTTATACCATAACACAGAACCTGGGACATGTGGCAAGATGCTGCCAAGAGACAGCAGTTTGTGCTGCAGGAACTGATGCAACTTGAGGGGGGTTTCTGCAACAGCCACAAAGAATGTGGAAGAATGTCCATATAAAGCCAGTCAGAATTAATTTTTTATATTTATCTTAGTCACATCTACAGTTTCTCCTCAGAAGTGTATTACTTATAGAATATTTGAAAGTAATCATTACTTGAGGAAGTCCACTCAAGTAACTATTTATTCTTAAGCTTTTCTAAACCGAGCCACCCCAGGGTGGGTGGAATGGCTCAGAGATCCAGAACTGGAGGACACCTGCACAGGAATCACAAGTCAGAGCAAAAGAAACCACAGCCAGCGTGGCCTATGGTCATATGACAGTCACACCCTGGGGCACAGCCTGGAACGCCTGGATATGGCATCAGATCCCCTTTCTCTTCTACAAACAGTTTGTAGAAGAGCCCCCCAAACTGCATCTGACATGGTTTACCACTGAAGAAATATTAAATGTCATTTTTCCCTACAAAATAAATAAAATCAATTTGTGTTCTCCAGAATCTGATGCCGACAGACAGCTCTTCCTGAGCTTTCTTTTCCTAGAATTTCACACAAATTCTTTACTATTCATAGCCTGACGTGAAATAAGCTGGTTTGAGAAAGATCAGGCACTGATTAGGAGAGTTACCACAAGCAAGTCACCACTCTAAAAACCACCAGAATGCTCCTGAAAGTAATATTTGTTATGGTCTTTTTAAAGGCTTTACATGTGCTGTTATTTATTTTAGCTCTGTTTTCGCCCCTCCTTCCCGGATATTTCTATAGAATGTCATGTACTGTAGCTTGCTTTCTCCTCCAGCTCAGCAACAACTCCTCTGAAAAACATCAAACAAGGACTTGACTTACCATATAATTGCTATATGCATGATCAAACATTTCAAGCACTTGATTTCTAAAAAAGAAAAAGGAAAAAGCATTAGTGGTCTGTCTCCCAGTGGCCTTTAACACACCATCTTACATGCATCACACTTTAATATCTGAGTACCAGGCACGGGTCCTCTACTAATACACTCTATTTAAGTAAATGAAATACAGAATAATAATTTTTCTTGATTCAGCTACTCTTGTCCACTCCAGAAAGGAAAGACTTTTTCTCCACTTAACATGAAATTATTTGGGGATCTCTTGGCAAGCAAATACTAAAGAAAGCCCTTACACTTATTTCATATGTTTGAAAGGACAGAAATGCTTCTACATATAAAAACTCCCCCAAACCCACATTGTCTTTTAAGACACAGCACTACTTCTGATCATTCCTAACTGTTTCACTAAAAAGCCCTGCAAGCAAAAAAGGATGCTAATTTCTACCATCAACATAATTCACAATCTCTGCTGATAAGACTGAACATAAAAGAGCCAAGAACACCACAATTATATTGTAAATATCCAATTTAGTGCAATGACTTGGAAATTCAAGAAGTAGTTTTAACTCATCAAGTGCATTAAGGCATCAAAAGAGCAGAGGATGGTGCTTCTCCCAGGTGCCTCTCAGGCTGTAGCAGGTAAAACCCCAGATAAGGACACAAAGCTGCTGGGTGATGCAGCACACAGAAAATGGCTTAAAACTTACATTTACAGGCATTTTCTGTGACTGACACAATCCTGTCATTAAACACAGAGATCACCTTATTCAGGAGTGACCCAGCTTAGTGCCCCTGAACACAAACCAGGGTGGGACATGGCCTGCACATGCCTGGGGCATCAGATGATATTTTAAGTGCAAGTTATTAATGCAAAAATTTTAAAACCAATTGGGGAATGAAATTTCAACTTCTTGTGTAACCTCATGAAGAAAACATATAAAAGATCACACACACAAATTAGCCTGAGAACCCAAGATGGAAAACCCCAGTAACTGTAAACACTGGAGTTAAATATCAACTTATACTCGACAGCTCGACTTGATGATCTTGGAGGCCTTTTCCAACCTTAACAACTCCGTGATTAACAGCTATGAGAGTATCCAGACCATTTCTGCAGCAGACTTTTTGCATTATTATTCTGTACAACTGACCAGTGGATGGGAAGAGGATGATGAAACTGCCCCAGGAACATACTAAGAAAAAATATGCTTGATTGTCAATTTGTTTTAAAAAATCCCACACCATGTGGGAAAATGTATTCCCCCCTACGCTTTAATATTTACCCTTCAACCAAAAACTACAATAAAAGAATCAGCCTCTTACATGTACATGCATGGGGGACCGCAGCAGTTTAGGTTATATACAGGAACTAGGCAGAATACACGTAAACGTTCACCTTTTTTATGACTCCCGCACTCTCACAGACGCACGGCCATAATTAAACCAACTGAGTGTGGATTTAGAGTTACCTTTGATCACTTTTACCCCTAGCTCCACGCAAGCCCTGGCTGAAATGTCCAAGGCGAGCTCCCAAGCACTAGCGAGTTACAAGTTCCCACAGCACATGGCTTGACCCCACACGGAGAAGGGGCCGCGTGTCCCCAGCAGCCGGGTGACCTGGCCCAAAACACCCGCCGGGGTCCGGCACACGCAGCTCCAACACGGCCAGGCACCGATGCCACGCGTCCCTGAAGTGTTCGGGGGCAGAGGGAGGGACAGGGGACGCGATCCCGAAGCTCTTCGCCCGCAGCGGCCCAGCCCACCCCAACCCCGGGGACAGCGCACACCCCCTGCCCAGCACGGCGGGGCCCGGCTCGNCGGCTCCCGGCGCAGGAAGGGCCCGACCCGGCCCCTCCGCGCGCGCCCGCGGGGGCGTAGCCAAGGAAACGGCCTCGCGCCGCCGCAGCCGCTTCCGGCACCGCCCCCCCGGCGCGCGCGGCCGGGCCAATGGCGGAGCGCGGCGCGGGGGTCACTGGCGCCGGCAGGGAACGCGTAACCAGAGGGTCGACGTGGACAAAGGGAGGGCGGACCACAGCTCCCGGCGTGCCCCGCGCCCCGCCCCGCCCCCCCGCTCCCTCAGGCGCTGCCCGGAGCGGCTCCGAGCGAGCCCCAAACGCGGCGTGTGCGGGGAAATCATGGAATGGCTCGGGACGAAAAGGACCGTAAAGATCAGCGCCTCATGGGCACGGACGTGTTCAGAGCCCCGGCCAGCCTGGCCCTGTACTCTCCCAGGGATGGGGCAGCCACGGCTTCTTTGGACACCCTGTGGCAGGGCCTCACCACCCTCACGGGGAAGAACTTACTCATAAATGTCCAGTCTGGCACTCGGTTTGAAGCCATTCCCCCTCACCCTGTCACTCCATGCTCCTGTAAAAACTCTCTCTCCGTGATGCCCGCAGGCTCCCCTGGGGCACTGGAAGGAAGCACCTCCGTCCCTCCTAGTTGCCTGAACTTAATAAAATGCCCCAAATCATCACACACTCACAAAAGCAGCCTCCCAGCAATGGAAGGGAAGAGCATCTTTATTTCCATGACAAGCGTTAGTACGAAGTTCCAAGCAAATACAGTGTGTTTCATGTCCTGGCCTTTAACAGTGGAAACCCCATGGAATTTCACACCCCAGCCCGCTCCCGTCAGGGCACCCGACCCTCGGCCATGGGCCGCGAGAGGCGATTTATTACGGTTCTCAGTTTGTGAAGGCGACTGCAAGAAAGCAACAAAAACGATAGAATGGGCGCATTATTATCATTTCTGATCAGTGGTCCCACGTAACCTTGCAGATTGCTGAGCTTGTCNTCCCTCCCTCCCTCCTCCTGCCGTCCCTGCGCTCACCCCAGCCGGCGCTTCTCCTCCCTGCTCATGGCCCCGGCGCCCGGGGCGGCCGCCAGCACGGAGGAGGCGGAGAGCAGGCCAAGGGCCAGGAGCTTCCAGGGCCTCCTCCAGCGGGGCCCCCGCTCCCCGGCGCGGCAGCCCGGAGCTCCGCTGAGGGCCATGGCGGCCGGCCGGGTGCCCGCTAGTCCCGCTGCGGGCCCATGGCCGCTCNTAAAAACTACTTTATCCATTTGCAAAGGGACAGAAAATGCCCCAAAACCAGGAAAAAAGTCCCCTGTCCATGAGGAACTGTAATTTAAATTGCAGAACCAAGCAATGTACAGGCTAAATATTCCCCATCCTTTCCCATCCCACTGGTGAAAAACATCTGAGCCATCTGCATTCAGCAATGCAACTCTTATCACAGGAAAATATTACCCAGACCTAAGCCTGCCACAGAAATAACTCCAAAATTACCATGATGGGAATACTTATGCAAAATGGTCTCTGTACAGATGTATCTAATTCATATTAGAATGAATTAGTTTCCTTTTGCAGGAGGCTACAGTCTTTTTTGCTGCCATGCCAGTTGTCTCTCATACAAAAAAAAAGTATTAAAACCCCACCAATGTCCCCTAATTTTAGCTTTAAAAGGCTGCTGCTGAAGTCTGGAGCACATTATAAATTTAAAGTCACTTAACAGTACCAATTAAAAATAGTTCATGATTTGTAAAAGTGAAGCAGCAGCAGTGAAATAACCAATGATTTGTAAAAAAAAATTGGCTGGCAGTGATTTGTATGTTTACAAATCAGTATTTTTTGCATGAAATATAAGGAGGAAACGAGTCAAAGTACTTCTGCAAGGAAAACATCTGTGACCTTCACTTTTCCATACCACAGTACAACTTCTAGAATAAATAGGAACTGCATTTATTTTACTGCAGTGACAGAGCAGTTAATCCAGTTACTCAACAAAGTTCCTTCCTCACACAGTAATATTTGCCTGTTCCTCTAGTGTCAATTCTCTGTTAGTATTAAAGAATATTTTGATAGCATTAGAAGACTCTGCACAGTTTGCTGAAGTTAAATGCTAACACATATTATGCTCCCAGGACTTTATTATTTCTTCCCATGTCTTTATGGACATAAATCCTGCAGTCCTTGCTGCAATTATCATTAATCTTTGATGTCCTGTACGGTATGACATTCAGAAACAGGCTCAAAACACCAGGCCGGAATTTCAAGGTGCCTTAAATTGACCTCTGAACTAAGGTCTTGCATTTGAAAGGCCAATTTACCATGATACTGGGTTTCATCTCCCAGCTTTTCTGTGCAAACTGAGATGCAAAGAACACATTTAAGCAACTCTGTGCCGAGATCATGGCTTGATACAGATTGTGTGTAGGAAAGCAGCTGTCTCATTTTAATAACTGCTTTTATAATGTGATTCTGCCCTCCAAAATCTAAGCACATGTAACAACCTCTGGCTGCCTGTCACTTCAGTTAACATCTGCATTAGAAATTACATTAAATGATTCTGATATTTCACAAGTGTTGCCACTTACTACATGATTTCCACATCTAAAAAGGCCTACAGATGTGGGTAACTCAGTGGGAATGGGAATGGCAGGACTTGATATTCTATATTAGATAGCTGTAAGTGAATATTTTATGGTGGGATATAAACCAGAGAAATGCTGCCTAATGGTTATAGTTATTGTAAACATTCTCATCTCTCCCTTTCATAAAACAAAAGAAAACAAAATAGCCATAAAGTGCTCTGGAAGGCTAAATAACCCCGAAGTGCAGAGTGGGACTGAGAAACCTGCTCCCATACTTTCCCCTTTTTAAATACAGCAATAAGAGAAAAAATTTTTTTAAATCAGAATATTTGCTTCTCTTTGGTGTCTGCCAACCTTGAAAATAAGTAATCAGTTTGCAGAGTTTGCACAGTGTGGCTTTTCAGCAATCTACTAAATCAACTATTTGGTTCTGTTTACTACTAAAAAATGTTTTTATTTCCTGTATGCTGCATGCAAATACTAAAAGCATCCTCGAGTATGTATGTACCAACCACCAGAATCAGAGCAGTACTTGTCAAAACCATGCATGTAAAAATCAAGAGCATCCCTAAGAACAGCTAAGTTGTTAAAATAAATTGATGATAGTTGGGTGTTTGAAGCATTCAGTGGTCACATTTTCAGACTTTTTCTCTAGCTTTAAAAGGGAGCAAATTTGAAGTGACAGATGAGGTTCCTTAGCAGTAACCTGGTTTTAACCAAAAGGGAACCCATCACCCATCCCCCAGGAAGGGATCCGTGGGAAACCTGCAGGAGCTGGGGACACCACAACAAAGCCCATTTCCTCCAGCCCCGACCTGAATAAGTATTCACAATTGAACAGGGATTACTGGCGTAAATAGGTCCTGCAGGGCTGGGCTGAAAGCTGCTTTTTACTCCTCGGAGTTTGGCTGTGCAGAACCATCTTCTCGGTGTTCTTCTGGGACTATCGCTTTTGCTCCTGTGCTTTGAATTCCTGCGTGTGAAGATGACTGATCTCCTGGCTCGCCCTCTCGCCCCCCAGGCTCTGCCCCGGGCAGCCCTCGGCGCTGCTGGGGCACCAGGGAGACCGGCTCCAGCAGTCCTGGGCCCGGGTTTGCGCTATCCAGGATGGGCACGTCCCTCGCGGCTGCATCTGCAGCAGGGCTCGGAAAGGAGCTCTGTGTCCCTGCCTCCCGCGGGACAGCCTGGCTGTTCCCTGCCCCTTCCTCCCCACAGAGCCTTTTGTCTTCCACCGCATTTGCCGTGTGTTCCTCTGGCTGCAACCTCTCACCTCCCGCACCCGTGTACCACACGCTTGGCTTGCTCTCCACCTCTGCCTTTGCCTCCTGAGGCGGAGACGAGCTCTCCACCAGCCACGGTGCTTGTGCCCCTCTGGGCACGCTCTCTACACTAGTACCATCTGTCCCCAGGCTGCCTGAGGACAGTCGCTTCTCCTTGAACTCCACACACTCTGCTGCATCTTCACTCCTCATCTTCTGGCTCACCTGAATTTCTGCCACAGCCCCTTCGCTCAACTCGTAGTTCCCGTTATGGTGCTCCTGCAACTTCAGCAGCTCACCCTCGCAGACCTCCTTTATGTTCTCAGCTGGAGTATCTGCTGGGATCTCAACTGTCAGCGTCAGCAAACTCCTTATCTCGTTCACATCATCAGGGGATTTATGACCCTTTTCTTCCGACTGGCTTTCTTTTCCAGGACTATCCCCAAACCCTGCTTTCCCTGTCTTTTCATCTTGGGAAACAATCTTTGTCTCAGTACTCTCAATGCTTTCTTTTTTACTATCCCCTTCAAACCCTGTGTCTACTGCATTTTCACTCTGAGATAATTTCTCCATAATTTCATTTTCTATCTTGCTTATCTTTTCCGCACTCCCTAAAATCTCTGTATCTGTTACACTCTCAGGTGGAGAAGTGAGCCTCATCTCAGAAACTTTTTCCTGTGCTGTGCTCGCTTTCTCAGTGCTGCCGACAGATGCAGCAGCCGTTACTGTTTGACTCTCTGAAGTCACCTCTTCCTCTGCTGCTCCTTCAAGTACCTTTTCTTTTTTAGGGCTGGCTCCAAAATTTTTTACTGCAGTGTCAGTCCCAGAAGCTACTTTCTCCTCCACAGCTTCTTCTTGTGCCTTGAATTCTCTCTCAGCACTCGCTACACACTCTGATTCATTCTCCAACGTGCTTTTTTCCTCTGCAATTCCTTGTTTAGTGCAGCCAGCCGAAGGGGACTCCTGTTTGTCACCGATGTCTGTAACAGCCACTGCTTCCCTCCTGCTGGCCTGATCACCAGCTGCACTAACAGAGGCGCCTGCCTCTTTGTCTGGTGAGTTTCCCTCATCAGCATCCTTCTCCCACATGATTTTCCCTGTCACGACGAGCGTTTCGTCCCCGTGGCTCTCGGTGTCCGACCCCTCGGCTCGGGTGGCCGCGGGCACCTTGGCAGGGGTGCCCTGTGCTGATCCCACGGGGGTCCTCAGCTCCGTCAGGCTGGACACGCTCTCACAGGGCACGTTCAAGTTATCCTCAAACAGGTTGTGCTTCTTCAGAACGGCGGCTTCTTTGATCACTGAATAAAACAGAAACACCAGAATGCTTTGGGAAGGCTGACAGAGGCGCAGGGAAGAATGTGCAGTGCTTTCCCAAGTTTGTGTTGTACATTTTGATATTAAAGACAACAATAATGTTCATTTTCAGCGTCCTTTTAGTTCACATTTCTTTTCTGGGGATGAGGATTTTATTTTTTAAATAATGGCACTTTAATATTGACCTAAGCATTCCTGAAGCAGAGGACCCACAATGGACCAGGGTAATGCTTCAGTGCAGAAGGATTTACATTGAATATGCCAATAAAAGTGTGCTGGTTACAATTATTATACCACTGTTTTGGAACTGGGGTGCCTATGGTCTGTGAAAACATCCTGTGCAGTACATCTGCTTGTCTTTTATCTCAGATATAGACAGACAGGTATACATAGAGAGATAAAAGTATTTTATAAGTATTTTTAATATATATATATATATAATATTTATTAAGAATAGTTTAGTTTTCTGACACAGAAGCAGAGAGATCTGCACTAGCATCAGAGAGTACTGGAAACTGCATCCAGCAGTTCATTTCATTTGGGGAAATGAACATCTGTTGCCATTAGTCTTTGCAATTCTCTTAGTCTTGCAATTGGCATAGTCTTGCCATTTAGTCATCACCAAGTCTTTGCAAGTAAGGACAGAATTTCCCTCCTTGGCCCAAGGAATCGAGATCAAGTGAAGTTGCCATAATTACATTTTGTTAGAAAAAGGCTTGTGCCAAGGCATCACTCTGAGTTCCACGGGTTTAGTAGAGCTGCCCCATAACTCAGATTTTAGGGCTTGCAACACATTTTCAGTGAGCCAAATGAAAAAACACTGTAGGGACATAACCACCAGTGCTGGGCAAAGTGGGACAGGAACAGCCAGGTGAGGACTCTGGGAAGCTCTGAAGGAACAGCTTATGGGCCACAGGCTGCAGTGTTATTCCTGTCACCTCAAGAATGTTCTCACCTTTCAGGGCCTCTTCAAGCAGCGTCTGATATAAAATCTCTTCATACACGTTCTCTACTTGGATCACACTCGTGTAATCAGCAAAAATGTACTGCTCGTATCTCTGCAGCTCCTGTGCAGGTAGGGAAGAAAGGAACAGATGGAGAAAACCGAGGGAATCGGAGTCCTACTGCAACCAAATAGCTTGGAGATGCCATGGAGCAGGTCTTGCAACACCCCATGACAGTTCCTGGGCTGCACTATTTGAACTATGACTCCATGAGCTACGTGTGTCCACAATCCATTACGTACTTATCAAACAGTGTTCCTGCAGTACAACCACAGTTAAAAGCACTACAGATCACTGCCTGCTGAAACAGCTGCTGAGGAAATGCCTCACAACTTGTTTGTCCAAGGAGGCAAATCCACGGTGCACGGGAGACGCAGGGTGTGGTTTTGTTTTCCTACAGGTGTGTAACACTTTGAGCTCACTGATTTATATCCAACAGGCTGTCTAGACAATAACTGAATCATTATCATTAAGCAGCTGCTTGGTGGTGTATTAAAAGTAAATGAAGAGAGCTCTGCCCACTTCTAGAAGAGGCACCTACATAAAACAGCTGGAAGTTTACAAGTGAAAGGTCAGGACTGTCAGCTGTGCCACACTGGCTTCTAGAGCTGGCTGCTCATTTCTGCAGAGGCACGAACACAAAAGGCTGGTGGGAAACTAAACAGAATGGGCTTGTCAAAGTTTGCTCCACCACTGCTTCCTCTATGACAGAGACATAAGGTGTCTGCACACACATTCCAGATGATGAAATGCTTGTCCCCGCGCATCCTGTCTTGAAGGCACTGCTCTACAAGAGACCTATTACTTTGGGGATCCTAAGGAAAGGAGTGACGTACAGAAGAGACTGATTTTAAATATATTCTTAAAAGTTGTAAAATTTAACTCGGAGACTTGCAAGTGTAATTTGGCAAAACACTTGGTTTTAAACTTGTTTTTGAAACTGAAACAAGCTGAGAGCATAACCAAGAGCAGCGCACTGGGGGTGAGAGCTCACAGGCAACAGGAGCAGATGAACATCCATAGAGGCAGAAGGGCAGGAGGCCGGGACTTGGGGAAGGAGCTTGGGGAAGTCCCCTTTCAGCAGGCACAGGACAAGGCAGGAGAGTGCCCAGGGCTTTCAGAAGGTTCAGACTTCATTTTGAGCCCAGGTGAACAGCATTCCAACCAGCCCTGCTGCAGCCACACAGATACCACCCAACACCTCCACCAAACTGGTGTTTGCTGACTGAACGTGCTCTGTGTGATTAGAGGAACAGAGATGGTCTCTCTGTGATTATTCCCTGGCTGCTGGGCAACACTTGCACGCTTGTCCCCGCGCAGCAAGGGCTGTCTTGCTGAGGAAGTTAAGCACAGGCTGGGCACGGTCCTGGCCGTGCCTCCGGGTGCTGCTGCAAAGGAATGAACACAAGGCCCAGCTCATCCCTGCATCCCAACTGTCCAAAGGAACTCAGTTTCAGGGACTTGAGATCTCTAGGGAAGGAATGAACCAGGGATGGGCAAAGGACTGCAACTGCCTTTCAGAAAGCAAGGAGTATACACAGTGTCCCTGTTTCCTGAAATCTTCCTTGGGCTCCACACCTACCCAGTCCATGAAGTGGCATTCCAAAGCACTGAGCAGGCAGGAAATCTGCACAGTTCTCCGAGAGAAAACAGCCTGACAGTGTTAAGGCCTTACTGCCAAGGTGCTGTTCCTCCCCTGCCTTTCATTATTGGTTTTTGGGGTTTTTAGACACAGACACCTACTGGTTTGCACATTGAAGCCAGTGTCTTCTGCATTGTGGGCAGGGTAATCTGCACCAGTGCCTCTTGGAATATCTTCTTGCGGATGGTGCTGCTGTCGTAGTCGTATTGCTGCCAAAACACACCGGAAAGAAACAAGCCCACACAGGCCTGGGGTTATTCACCACTCCCTCAGGAACTGGTTCCTGTCAGCCTGTAGCTGCTGCACCACAGGTGCACAGGGGTTTGAATGGCCATGCAGGTTAGGCCAGCTTCTACAAAACCACTCTAAAATCTACTGTTCTGGGATCGCTTTCCCTTCTTTTAACTCTTAGGGTAGAAGCAGTGCCTGATTGCCCTCCCCGGGTGTTTCAGCACTGCCTTTTCTGAGAGTAACAAATCCTAGGCAGGCTAATTATAAAGTTAATTAAAAATTATTTATCAGGATCCACAGCATATTAATAATCTGATTTACCTACAATTAAAGGGACTGCACAGGCAAATACTTTTGTTAAGTGTCTGCCCAGAAGTAGGTTTTATTCCCTACATGAGCAGCTCTGCTAAGTGCCACCAAATCAGTATTTTCAGCTGGAGGGTAAAAGGTTATCTTCTTTCAAATACTAAGGTACATTCATATATTCTCCGTTTCCAAAAAGGCAGCCTGAAAATGTGCTACATGACATTTACCTTCAGCACTCTCAGCTTGACTTTTTCAATGGTTGTTGCAACTTTGGCCGAGTCTGCCTGGCGGCTTGGAGAGAACAACTGCTCAAAAGTATAAACTGCATTTTCCATCAGCTAAAAACAGTCATTTAAAAAATCTGTTAAAGACCAGCAACATCAAATTCCTGCAAACATGATAAGTGTAATTGTTAATTTGAACTGTGTTTCTGAGAAGGTTCTCTTAAGAGCAATATGCACTGAAATGCTGCAATAAATAAATAAAATTAAAGCCATGGTATCGTTATCATGCTGTCACAGCTTTCTTGTACAGATTTGATCTCATGTCACTATCCAAACAGATGGTGACAGAGCCAAAATGTACAATTGATTATCTATGTATGCAGGCCACAGTCAAAACTCATTATCCCTAATAAGAAGACTCCCATTAACTCCTATCATTAATCATTGATAAATAGTATTTAATAATACTGCACATAATTTTTAGTAGTTCTCATTACAATAAAAATAATAATCAGCAAAAATCGCACGGAGTGCAATCATTTCTCACAGAATTATGCTAAGCTAGCATTTACCATATTTTCAGCTTATCCAGAGTTAATATAGGAATATTATGTCCCTACTCTGAAGATATTTCAGACAAACAGTTCTGCAAGCGGTAATTGAGCCTATTTAATGAGGCTTTGCCTTTTCTTTAGCTGTTCCCATTCAAATGTTAACATTTTCTTACAGGAGAAGTACAGGGAGATACGCAGGGGGGCCACTCCTTCAGCCAGTGGAGCACCGTGCTCCCAGATTTCCTGAAATTGGCCACTAGAGGATGCCAAGCTCCCAAGGCAAGGAATCCTGCTCCATCCTCCACCCGAGGTACATTTTAGCCAAATACTACTCCAACACAGACATGTCTGATTTTACTTATTTATGAAATAAACGTCCATGGACACAAAGGGAAAACTACACAATATTTTTATGAGGAAAATACCAGCCTTTTAAAGAGGAAGATGCAATAACAGCATGTTTAGAACAACTCATGCTATAATTTAACTTATTTCTTGTTAATTTTGACTCATGTTCCATTCTGAAAAAAATGACCTCTTGGTTTATATGGGATTTATTTTATGTCTACTTCTTTGTCTTGACTCATGGTCTTCACTGAGTGAAAGACCCTTTATTTAGCAGCATTTTGGAATGGTCCCCCCAAAAGACCCAGACATGAAATCAGAATTTTATTTCTGAATAATTCCTTGGCTGCTGGTCCTAGCTGTGCTCGGAAGAGCTGCTTTTAGGAAAACCCTATCCCAGCACTGTCCTAGACACTTGTTTTCCACATTCGTAACTCCCACTCCATAGATCTGGACCAGCTCCATTTTCACAAGATTACTGAGCAGATTATTAAATTTCCAAAATACAGATTAAAATCACAGAGTTCGATTTAGAGCTCCAAGGCCAAATGTGTCTTGTGATCTGGCAAGGGAAGTCAGTCTGCTGGCCAGCTCCTCAGAGCCTTCTGGCCAGGCATCCAGGAGGAATCCAGGCAAAGCAGAGTTACAGCCTACACCAACACACACTCAAGATGGGACAAAGAGGTGGAGTTCAGTTTTCATCTGGAATGATATTGTCATCTCCACCAGTCCCCTGAAAAGTGAGGCTGGATAAAGCACCTACACCCTGAGACATCATCTGTATCCAAGTTTCTAACATTAATTGCTTTTCTGTAAATTAGTGAGAAAATCATCTACCAAGGAGGAGACATTCCATTTTGGTAAAACATGTTTAAGACCCTTCCTGAAAAATGGAGCCTTGAGAATGGGAATCTGGTGAATTTTAGCCACCCCACTGGTTACACACAGAACTTTCTCACGTGCTGAGACACTGGGAATTCAGAATCTGAAAATTCAGGGGAACAGATCATCCATCCAAAATTTTCATGCCTTGCTGAACAACTCACACACACAGAGCCTCACAAATGTAAGTGTCAAGCAGCTTCTAGCTGGTTTTCTCAGGTTTTATTATCTGTACTTTGCCTGAGAGATACTCTGGGGCTCTTTCCACAGCTTTTATCAAGATCACTTTGAAGCAGTTTAGCAGGACAAACCTAACCTGTTCTCCCAGGAGGAAAAACTGGATCTTACAGTACCTCTTGCATGAAGTTCTGCGTCCTCTGAATCACAAAATCGATGTGATAGACCTTGAAGCGACTCTTGAGGTCCTGCAGGAGCTCCTGGAGCAGGTTCACTTTCAGATAGCAGGGCTCCATTTTCACTGAGTTGAAGGGCAGGGTCATGAGCTGATCCATGTTCTGCATTCCCAATGCAGGTTTCGAGAGAAAGCAACCAGAGGTGAATTTTTAATAGAGAATGTAACAATTTGGCCTTAACCCAAATTCTGGTATCTGCACTCCAGTTGCACACATACCACAAGACTTTCAAAACGACAAAACCAAGTGCTTGTGTGCTTCCAGCTGGGAAAGCAAACCCTGCTGCCAGCCAAGGTCTAGCCAGAGCATCCTTGTGCTCCAACACAAGGCTCCAACTCTCTTCTGTCTTACCTCCTTTAGCCTGGTCATGTCATTGGTCTTCTGGAAGTCCTGGATGATTTCATTCACCTCCTTATCAAAAAGCGAGCGCACTTCGGTGAATCCGGAACTGACAGGGCCCATGAGCTCCTCCAGGATGGAGGTGAGAAATGGCTGGATATTCTCTGTGCAGCACTTCTGGGCAGGCTCAGAAACACTGGCTGGAGGGTCACACAGGACAACGGTTGCATTTAGAGACAGAGTGAAAAAAGTAATTGGAACTTATCTCTTTACAGTTAATTCAATGATTTTGTATTTTTCCCTGAAGTCACACCTCCACAGAGGTGCTGAGGGTGTGAAAGGAGTTCACAGCTTTACGAGTGACAATGGAAACTCTTGTCCCAAGCCTCACCTAAGCAAACATTGGCAACTGGGGGCACCATGAGGGCAGAGGAAATGGCAGCTCTGAGTATGATTACCAGCTATTTATTTATTTATTTATTTTATTTGCCAGCTTAAGCAACACCAATAACATTTTGCCTGCTCTTTACATTCCTTTTTATATTCATAACAAAATTACGATTACTTCACATTAATTAAAAAGCACCTAAGGAGTCCTTTGGCTTAAATATTCTTTGGAAGCCCATGGACTTGTCACATAACCAGAACCTGGTTTTGCAGTGCATTCCTAGAGATCAAGTCAAAACCACTCCACTTTTAATTATGCTCATGTGACCTCTATCTTCACTACCTAAGGCTCTGCAAGTGAAAATGAAAGCAGAATGAACAACTCTGATCAGGATACTCAAAAACCTGTCAGGTCCAATTTGAGAAGACCTGGTATTTTCACAGACAGTGGCCACAGGTATCAGTTCCCATCGAAGGCAGTAGAGGCTCATTTGTGTTCTGAAAATTGGTGTCTCCAGTTGGTTTTCTCAAAACACACAAGGATTTCAAAACAAGCACATGTGGTAATTTGAGCAACACAATGGGAAACATTTGAGAACTGCCCCAAAGTGCAGCTATTCCTCCACTGACCTTTGATTTTTCCAGCTAAGAAGTTCTTGGAGTTCAGAATCTGATCCATGTCTGAACGAATGGTCCCTTCAAGAGTTTTTGCAAACTCTCTACATTCTTCTTTCAAGGTACTTAATCCTTCTGCCACCTGCTGCTGGACTAAGCCATAGGTTTCCTCTACGATCTGGACCCAAATCAAATTGAGAAGCAGAGATCAGAATCAGCACCCACAGAGAGCTGCTATGAGCAACAGCTACCCTGCAAGTGTCAGTCCTTACCGCAAACCAGGCCCGTTTCCTGTCATTCCTCTTTCCCTTCATTTTAGGCAGGATCATTGTCTGGAGGTTAGGCAGCAGTTTTATTTACACCAGGTTGCTCAGGATCTGTGTGGTCAGGAGATGAAAATGACAAGTTCACACCCTGTTCTTCACCTGAAGGCTGAGCACTGCAGCACAGAGTGATGTGTCCTCCTCAGCTGTCCCTCCCAGCTGCCAGGAATTACCCACAGAGGCTTTGCACTCCCTCTGCCTAGATTTGAACTGCAACTCCTTCCTTACCTGTCCCACTCAAATGCACCAAATAAATATGCAAGACTTAATATACATCTGATTTTGGGAGTCTAGGCCTCCCTCTCCATGTTTCTATTTATAGGCACTGTCTCTGGCCTGAGAAAGCTGCACCAACAGCCCAGCAGAGTTCATACTCAGGATCACATCCCTGCTGTACCCAGCTGCTGACTGAGCCAATACAGAGTGCAAAAACACCCCTCAACTTTCCATTTGCATCATGCCAGGGCTTTTTCATTTGTATCAGTGTTTCCAGACACTGCACCTCATGTATTACAGCTGCCAGAGGGATCTCAGGCATGCACCAACACCAGCAGAGGGAAATGGCACGAACTAGAGCAGCACATGTAAGGAAGGGCTCTGACTGCAGCCCAGTGTAAAACAGGGCATAAACAGCCCCTACAGAAATACAACACACAATATTCTGCTGTAATATACCTCCAATGTACTTCCAATATGCAATACTCTTTTACTGCAGTTTCATTTAAGTTAAGTACTTGGAGATAATACCACAGCAGCACTTCAGGCTCAGCTCTGCTGACTCAAATATCTGTCAAAAGCAATTCACTAATTCAGGTCCTAAACTAATGGCTCCCTTAAGAAAGATCTAATGAATAACCCAAACTATCGCAAATAATAAACATGACAGCAGATCAAACAGAATTAGGAGCCAAGGGAAGGCATGAAGCTGTGCCAGGGCAGGGTCAGGCTGGAGATCAGGAAGGAAAAGGTTCTTCCCCCAGCGGGTGCTGGACACTGCCCAGGCTCCCCAGGGAATGGGCACGGCCCCGAGGCTGCCAGAGCTCCAGGAGCGTTTGGACAGCGCTGCCAGGGATGCACAGGGTGGGGTTGTTGGGGTGTCTGGGCAGGGCCAGGGCTTGGACTGGATGGTCCCTGAGGGTCCCTTCCAGCTCAGGATATTCTGTGATTCCATGATTTTATATTGTGAAGAATCTTGAGGTCTCTGGGAACATTCTTAGGGCATTGGTGGATCTTCCCTCAGGTGCCTGGGCTTGTGCTCCCACTCCAGCCATGCTGCAGCCCCAGTGTGCGCTGACACTGCGGGGACTCGGCCACCACAAATGAGTGTCACCAAATACATTTCTTGGCATTCTGCAGGGACTTTTACTGCAACAAATTGCAGCCTGCTTGCTCCAAACCAATCACTTAGCTTGGATATTTGCCTAAAATAATTATGATGTTTGGTCCAAGCAGGCCATGAGAACACACTATACTTACAGAATGACTTATTGCTAAGAAGATAATAGTGGAACTAGGCTGGATGTCTTCTGATTACAGCTCTCTTGAGGTATATGGGTTATGAGTAAGTTTTTGGCAAGCAATAGGAAAAATAAAACATAAAATGAAACTAGCACTATAACAGCTCCATAACATGAGGGAGGAGGGGAGAAGAGAAAAACCCTCATGTAACTCCTTAAAGTAAAGTATTTATTATCAGATGTTAGCAGGGAACTTCAATCCCTGACTTGATGGCAGTGGGAAAGACACTGTTTATAGATTTTTCTCCGGATTCCGTATTTTTCAGCATTTCAAAGGTGGTCTTCTTCTAAAACAGTAATCTGGTTCCTTAAAACAAACCCCTCTCCTTAAGGTTTTTTCCGTTTTCCCAAAGGGAAGCCAGATTTCATCAAGGAAGACACCCAGCAGCTGGCACTAACGTAAACATTTGCTGCTGAGTGCTCAGTGTCTGAAAAAAAATTATAAATCAGGGTGCAAATAATGCCCTAAAAGACAGATTGTGGGGTAACCTAAGCCACCATGAGTGCTCCAAAGCCGTGTGCCCAAGTATGGACCCAGACCCTGGGCTTAGCGTTTCATTTCTGCAGAACTGAAGTACACAGATTTTTGGTGTTTAAGTGTAACTGTTACTACGCAAGACTCTGTTTCAGAAGTTTTTATTAAAAAAGAATTATCATGTACATATGAGCAAGAGATATCTTAAAATCTCAGGTATTTCTATCTACTAAATTTTCTTTCTTAAGATGCCATTTTTTGCCAAGAGAATTTATAATCTTCACTATCCTTAGAGCTGCCATACCCAAAGCCATAAAAAACCCCCATCAGGAATATATTGTTTTACCTCTTTTTCATTGCCAGTTATCATTTCCCATGTGCCATAGTGGCCTTTCTCCTGCCGGAAGAACTGAATGGCCTCTAAGAATGCCTCCACTTCATACGTGGTCTGTTTGAGAAAGTCTGGAGAAAACAAAAAGTGACATAAAGGATTTACTCAGAAATAACCTTTAAAAAATAACCTTTGAAAAATAATCATCTTTTTCCAGTCCATTTCCCACTCCACGTGCACCTAGCAGTAGTATCTTAAAATAATTTACTAAGCCCGAATGCCTGGAAACCTTGGGCTTTCAGTAAGATTTAGAAGTGCATTAACATAGGAAAGCTCATCCTTTGCCCTTACACCTGTGAGCAATGTAAGGTGGCACGCGAAGACTCTGACAGCATGTGCCAGGGCCAACAGTTGGGAATGCTTCCTCTTTAGTTTACAATAACAACAGGCAGCTCATTGTGGAAAGTTGTGTGCCTTGATAAATTGCTAAATCCTGAGTTAACACTCCCCAATAACCTTTTAGTTCCTTTGTTTTGTTAAGAAACTGATGATCAAGATGGTTTTTCATGGATATACAACAAAACAGACCTCAACAAAAAAAAGCACAGTGCTAGTACCAGTTAAGAACAAAAACTCTGACAAGATCATGCTGATTTCTCTAAATATTTCGGGAATGTTCAA
This sequence comes from Platysteira castanea, assembly GCA_013397175.1. Classification (NCBI taxonomy): domain Eukaryota; kingdom Metazoa; phylum Chordata; class Aves; order Passeriformes; genus Platysteira; species Platysteira castanea. The sequence continues at coordinate 54,537 of VYXC01006791.1, read as the reverse complement.
CCAGAGCTCTGGAGTATCTGGTTATTGTGCAAGGCCACTGCTGCCAGATGGGAGCTCTTCTTGAGAACAGCCTGGGTGGCTGGGGGCACCCTTACCTCAAAATGTGGAGCAGTGTGGCTTCTTGGCAAACCTGAGTGAAAAAACTACCCCTGAACACTTCAGGGATTGAAGTGGTGTGTCTTCACTATCAGAGCATCAGGATTATTATCTTGTGGGAAAACAAAGCCACAAAGGCTTATTGTCCCCTCTCCAAGATTATCTACTGCAGCCTTGAGCAGCTGAAGTCCTGTTGTGCACTCTGAGAACAAAGGAGGGAAGAACAAGAATGTTGATTCTCTCAAGGGGAATTATGCTGCTTTAGAAGGTACTGATCCATACAAACAATTGTGATGAGAGGAGTCAGGAGTAAGTCCTCAAGCCCTGCTTGTCAAGCAACACTTTGGGCTTGTTCATGAAACTATTCAAGAGAGAAGCTTTACAGGAGCCTTGCGTAAATGCCAAGGGCAATGCAGGAATTAGAGAAATTATGGGAAACATGGAGGATTAACACCACAGTAATGCCTGAAATATCTCCTCCACGCACTTTAACAAAAACAAAAGCTGTAGAAACCTACAATTAACTTCATCAGGGCTTCACCCTTGAAGCTTGAACACAATTGCTTGAAAACTGCATGGTTTCAGATCTGCTCAGAGCCCAAATGTCAGAATTTGCCCTTTCAGAGTTTCCTCTGGCTGCAATGACTGCAGAAAGGTTTGTTAAACACACTGAGGGGCACTAAACACTCTCTCTTGATACTGTTCTTCATCTGCAGATATTTGGAGATCCAAAGACATCACACAAATTGTCCAAGTTCATAGTATAATCAAACAAAAAGAAATCAGCCAGGTAAAATCCCAACCCTTCCTTCACTGCTACCTCCAGGATTTATAGCATTTGTCATAGCAAGTCACAAACTAGGGTGCTAAAATATCAGTATTAGTTGTAAGTCAGGCTGTTCAGTGCTGAGAGAACATCCTCTGACCAAAGCTTTAATGAAAGAATGGAGTGTTCCACCTGAGAAACTGAGGTGGAACACTGCATTCAAAAACTTTTGTCCTCCCAAAATAAAACTCAAAATATTTTGATGAGCAGAGGTCCTGGTTTGGCTGCAGGGAGGGAAAACTGCAGCTCCCACAGCCCTCCAATCATGACTCATATGTTTTCCTCCTTCACAGCTGTGCTCCCTCCTAACCCAAAGGGACAACAGACCATCCAAGGGGCTGGATCTTGGACCTGCTGAGCTGGTGATGCACCAGTGCTGACAAGAGTCTGCCCTCTAAGATCAAGTTTTAAATCCATGCTCAAGGGAGTATTCTCTCTCTCTTCCGACTGCCCCCAAGCCCATACTGCAGTGGGAAGAAGGTGCTAAAAATCCAAGAGTGATTCATTTGAATAGCTCATGGGAAAAACATCAAGCTGTACGTGCCATAAAAATCCCGATCACACATTCTTTCCTATGCCAGTAAACACAGGACACAAACACAGTCATGGCAGTCTTGCTACAAAAACAGCCCCAAGCAGAAAGGAAGCTTTATCCTTCAAGGCTGCTACAACTGCTTAATTTAGGCAATTTCATTCTCACTTTCCATAGGAGGAAAAGATTGCCTCAGTGATAAGGCTTTGAACAAATAGATCCATCCAGTGTCGGGCTGTGCAGAAGCTGCTGGCGAGGCACACGAGACAGAACCACATTCACGGGCAGGGCTCAAGAAAAGGGAATTGTATGCAGCTGAAGGGAGCTGCCGTGCACATCCTGCACGGCTTCAGCAGGGCAGAGCCAGGGTTCTGCCCACCCCATCCAGCAGTCCATGGAAAGGCTGGAGGAGGGCGGTGGCTTGGCAGCCACAGCAAGGCCAGGGAGACAAGGGCTCGGCTGTTGGGGAGCCCCGCTCGCGTGCGAGGGAGCGGCTGGGCCGTGGCAGCAGAGCTGCAGCTGCAAACGGGGCAGGTGGCAAAGCCCGGCGGTGCCAGGGGCGAGTGTGCATCAGGGGAAAGCACGACGGGCACTCCCCTCTCCTGAAGCCCTCACAGGGGCTTCCCCTCAGCCATGCTGGCACCTGTCCCGAGTGATCCATGTGTCCTGCTGCTCGTAGGGAGGGGAGCAGCTTAGGGCAGCTTGGGCTGCAGTCTCCCTTACCCAAAGCCCACACAAAGCCAGAAAGGTTACTGAGCGTCCTCCAGCAAAAGGCCAGTGAGGCTCTACAGGTACCCGGCCTGGTACTGTGTGCTTAATCCAGGATGTCTTGCACTTAGAAAACCACGCAAGCACCTTCTACAGCTGCTAATGAACATAACATACCTTAAGTGTGGAGATTAAAACAAAATTCTGTTTGTTCTGTTAAATTTTTTAAAAAAGAAAACCTACCTAGAGACTACATATCCAAGCATGGAGCCCAATTTCAGTAACAGATATTGCTAACACAGATTCCTTTTATAAATCCAAGGATAACTGCTATAAAGCTCCCTCTGACTTTGGGACATGGAAGGACAACTGGAAGCACCATGACTTTATAATCTCCCCGAACTTGCACATGTCTTAATGGCATGGCTCAGTTTGTTCAGGACTGCAGAAAGCTTCCTGTAGGAAGGAGCTTCACTGCAGTGAGTAATTTCTCTTTTAGAAAACGTAATTATGTCAAACCTTAACTCATCAGAATGATACCCAGAGGACCAGGCTGCTGGACACCCACTGAGAGTACCAGCACCTGGGGCAGGACAGTTAACTTAGAAGGTCCTGTTCCCAGTCTCAGCTCTCCCATGCTTGGGCTGCTCTGGGACTGGCAGTCTCCTAACGGGGTGCCCTGGGCTATGAACTACTCCTTCTGTCCCTTGGCAGGTGAATATCTGGGAGTGATGAGCAAATCTTCACTCCCAACGTCCTGTGGGCTCTCCCAGGCCTGTCCATGGCAGGCCAGTTGCACCCTTGGAGATGGACATGGCTAAAGCCTCTCAGGACAGACTGCCCAGCCAACATTTGTGACTCAACAACACTTCCCATGTGTCCAATGACAGCAGCAGGAATTAACTGCCTTGGTGGATTTGGTCTCATCCACAGCCACAGATCAACTAGTCTGACACCAGTCAGAACACTGAAGAGCTCTGTGCAAGAACTTCTAGGGATGGGCCTCGTTACCAGACAGGCTGAGTGCTGCAGCTGCCTCTGGCTCAAACTGGACTTCCAGGAAATCCAGATAATATGAAATCTGCATTTGAAGATTTCAGTTCAAACTGTGTATCTGTCTGTACTGCACACTGCTGCCTTGGGGCTGCTGGTGAGGAGGTTTAATCACTCAGATGATGATTTTTCTTAATTACAAGCAAAAGAAGATGCCTTTATAACATTAACATAGCTGTTAAAAAGTGATTATTTCAACATCCCATTTAAACTGCGTGTCCCTCTGAACAATAACGGTCACTAATGGCACTTGGGGACATGGTTTAGTGGTGGACATGGCTGGGTTAATGGCTGGACTCAGCTGCAACCAGTAACAGTGAAGGGGTCTATTGACTGTGGATAAAGTGCTTTACCAGTGAGCTCCAGTGTGGAGGGTAACTTCAGCCTTTTGACATTTCACACAAGGCTGAGGCCCAAAGACGTAGCTGAACAAGTGTTAAACCAGAATCCAGAAGTCTGAGCTCACGGAGCACGGGTTTTAATTAAAGAAATGCTGACTCTGACATGACGCCCTTCATCTGACCACCAAAACTCGGGAGCAATCCACCCTGGCTTCATCTGCTTCCTGCAGCATCCCAGCCAGGGATGCATGCAGGGAATATAATTTTTATGATCCTGGAATTCTTCCTCCAGGTAACTAATTGATATTAAAGCAATGTGGCACCCAGTGATGGCTGTTTTTGTAGGAGATGTTCATGTCAGGGCCCACAGGCCTTGCCGGGCTCAGGCCCACCAGCCTCAGGAACTGCAGCTCTCCTGAATGTCTCTTCCCAACACAAGATGATACAAAAAACTGATACAAAAAACTCACGACTTTTTAGTCCCTCCTACAAGACAGCAGGTCCCACAAATATCCCCTCAAATCATTCAAAGCCACAGGCTTTGGACAGAGAGTGGAGAAGGCAGGAGAACAATCACTGGAAGATGAAGGTGACCAAGGAGTCCACTCTGGTGGCCTTTCACTGAGGAGGAGAATGTCACTTACTATTAATTTCTGGAATATGATAAATGAGTAAAAACTGCATTTTATTTTAGGTGATCTCACAATATTCTTTCCTTGCTTCCTCATCTATTTGATGGACAGCTGGCTCTGGTGAAGGCAGTGCCAAAGCACCTCTCGTAACTCCTTGTTGGTCACTTTACAGAGCCTTTTCCTGTGACACAAAAATATCTCAGTACAGGCATTGGTGCAGGGCCTTCCTTCTTGTGATGTTACAAATAGATGGTAGGAGGCAGATAAAGAAATATTTGGAATTTGAAGTGCAGTCTCAAAAGCTGATAATTCCACCCCTTCTTATTTCCACTAGACACTGCTGCCTTCAAGAGAACAGATTTCATGCTAAGAAATGCAAATTACATTTTCCCAATTTTCTCATCTTTCCAAGTCATTCCCCTCTCACCTTGGCATCTGCTTCTTTTGAATATATTTAGACTCGCTTTTCCCCCGCTTTTCACTATACACACTCTGTAATTTAAAAAATAATCAATTTCTAACTGATTTTTTAAAAAATGTAGTTCTTTGAAAACAAAAGCTGGTAAGAAAAAAGAAAATAGACAACCCCAAACCAACTAAAGAGACAGGATAATGCCAGCTCTTGTACTGGCACTGCTCCCACTCCACCAGCCCCCAAGGATTTGGGGTGGAGGCAGCTGGAGACCATCAGGGAACAAGAGACATTCCTGCAGGGAAGGAATCACTCTGCCAACCTTCCAGCACCACAATTAGGGGACACCCTTCAAATAAAAATAAATGAACATGATAAAAAATTATTTCCCTTTCTAAGAGCTCACATGAGCTCCAGCACATTCTAAGAGCTGCTGCTTTTTAGATACCACAGACAGCTGGTAAAAAGGCCGTAGCCATCAACTCCAACAAAATAAACTATGGAAATTTCTGTCTCCAAAAAATAAGCAATGGTCCCAACCCATCGGGGATGGCAGGTAAGAAAAGGAACATGCTTTGAACGTGGGGAGATGAGGAATGCTCAGGAACTGCACCTCAGGAAAAGGGAGGTTACCTGGGGCTTGGGACATGGCTCAAGCACGGCTGAAAATGACCCTCTAAATAAAAGGACACACATTTTACCCTCACAAAATGCTGTACTGTGTTGTTAGCATCCAAACGCAGAACAAAGGGAAATATATATGGTGCCCTGGCCCTGAGAGGCATCAGCCTCCCAGCTCTGGGGATTTCCTGTGAGCAGTGTGCAGTCACATTATCCACAGAGCATGTGGTGTGAAGCTGCTAACCACCAACAGAAGCTAGATGAGGTCACTTCCAAACATGATACAGCCCTGTAAGAATACGCTGTATTTATAGCCGATAGAGCTTTGCAGCACAAGTTCCCTCTGTGGCCACCAAACCAACAGTGAGCAGGGTTAACTGTTTGGTTATCAGCACACAGTGCCCAGGATAAAGCTGTTCAAAACAGCACCAGACAGGGTACAAGGAACCTCCCCCGGCGGGACCAGCAGCTTTGGGTTTCATAGTCTAAAAAATTAATGAACACTGCATAAACACACACAAAGAATCACAGTATCACTTACTTCTGACATTTTCCAAGTGCTTTCCAAACCAGCTACAATATTCCTGGAGCAGGTGGGAATTCATAGAAGAAAAGGCTCTGGGGTGACTTTACTGTGGCCTTTCAGTACCTACAGGGGCTCTGAGGGAGCTGCAGAGGAACCCTGGACAAGGGCTGCAGTGCCAAGACAAGGGGGAATGGCTTCCCACTGCCAGAGGGCAGGGATAGATGGGATATTGGGAAGGAATTGTTCCCTGTGAGGGTGGGGAGGCCCCGGCACAGGGTGCCCAGAGAAGCTGTGGCTGCTCCTGGATCCCTGGAAGTGTCCAAGGCCAGGCTGGACAGGGCTTGGAGCCACCTGGGCTGGTGAAAGGTGTCCCTGCCCATGGCAGGGGGTTCCTTCCCACCCAAACTGTTCCATGAATCTGTGATTCTGTGACTTCTCTGCTGCAGAACTTTGAAGCTGGAGCCTGAACACCAGCTTACTCTGCACAAAGGAGTCTTCACAGCTGCTAAAACAGGCTGGGGTGGTGAGCTCAGGGCAGTGGCTCCCCTGCACCACCCCACGCTTGGTAGTACATAAGAAGAAGAAGAAAATCAGCCTGAGGTGAAAGGGGTAGGAAGAATGTAATGGCAATTATGATTTTAGCACATGCATCATCTTGGTGTTTCAGAATGAACATCACTCCTACAAACTGAAAATCCTCACCACAGTGTAGGAAACCAGGCTGGGTGGAAAGGCAAAACCCACACTGACTGAATGAACTCATGCTGTAGAGCAAAAACATCCTAAAAAGAGGAAAGTAGTCTTATTTCAAGCAAAATACTCTAAATTATACAAAAATTTTTTGTATCGTGACCTAAAAGTTTTAGTGAGTTTTTTTTAACACCCCACAAGCCTCATCAAAGGTATTTCTAGTAAAATGGCTTTGTCTGTTAACCCAAACTGTTCCATGAATCTAATCCTATTATTCCTATTAATTAATGTTTATACATCAGTTTGAAAAGTCCATTTGGACCTCATGTGTCTGGTGAAAGACCAGCCACGGTCTCAGCCACTCATGAGGATCACAGGAGGTCTGATCTTATTAACCAGAAAGGGATTTAATTAACCCAAGTGCAGCAGCTGCTTGAGAGGAGCCTTGGTAGATGAAGGGCTAAATATTGTCTCCATTTGTACTTTTTCCCACCCCAAATTACCACACAAACCTTCCAAAAGGCCCCACTTTCATCCCAGTGCAAAAGGACATTTTTATTTAATGCCATAAAAAGCAATTTCCTCCTCAGTTCTCCTTTAATTGCTCCTTCCACATCCACTGGAAACAGGCAACAAGAAAATCCTTCCCTTCATCTCCTTCTCTGGGGAAGAAAGGCCACCCTGTTTGTGGCACGAAGACTCAGAAACCCTTCCAAAGTGGTATCTGGACTCCTGACAGCTGCTGTGCTCTGTATATGGAGATATTCAGACACATTCATCTCTCAGCTCAAGGATTTCATTGTCAGCTTCTCAACCTTTATCAGTGCTCCCAGAATTATTCTGAATTCTAGCCCAAGAGTTGGTAAGTCCTATACAGGTACTATAGACATGTAACATAGGAAAGTTAGAAATAAAGATGAGAAAAACAACTGTCAGATAAATTTAGTGCTGAAAAAGGAAATGCAGACACTGATAATGGCAACCCTAGAGGTTAGAGATGGAGAAAAAAACTCTGCCCTGCATGAGCTTAAAACTACATTTTGTCTTTCTCTCTTGCCTAATGTATTTCTTTATTATACTTCTTTAATATATTTATTGCTCAAAATAATTTTTGTTGTTGTTTCTGTTGAAATTGGAGATGAAAAGATATGGTTTTGAAAGTTCCTCAACTTCCTGTGTCAGGAGGGTGATTGTCAAGATGTGGATGTGAAATCAAACCAGACGAAAGAAAATAAAATTATGAAGTGAAACCGTGTCTCCCAGAACGAGCTAGTTGTCATTTCCTTCCCATCATGCAGACTTCCCTCTATCCCAGCACCAAGTGGTCAGGGTTCTCCACTTCCAACAGCAAATACTGAGTGAAACTCTTACAGGAAGCAAGAAGACCTCCTAAGAAACCAAAATAATTCAAGTAGTACTCAGAAGAAACTTCAGTCTGATTTTCAAGGCATGCAAACATAAAGGATTAAAACCTGGGAGATAGGAAATATTAGAGCCCTGTGAATATTCTGAGCCTTTCCCTCACTGTTGCCATTGTGGGACTGATAGAACATCCCCACTGGGGGCTAGGTGGCCACTTCAGCAGCAGATTTCCCCCAATTTTGAGGTGTGGACTTCTCAGCATTTCACTAAGGAAACAGGGAGCAAGATGGAACCAGGTGAGTCCAGGCTGTGGATCAAAACAGATCATGGAGATAAGGCAAACCAACAAATCCCATGCTGCCACCCCTCTCTAACCTGGCAGGAGCAGCTTAGGAAATTGGAAGAAAATGCTAAACCACTTCCTCCACACTCCACCTAAACTCAAGCAGAGCTTCTTTAAAAAGCTGAGGAGTTTTAAAAATGCTACACTGCAGGAGGTCTGACCTGCAGAGACACTTGGGAAGTGTCTTGGGAAGGCTCCCTGGAAGCAGCAGAGAACAGTCAGCAGCCCCCTCCGTGGACCCCCTGCACCTGCCAGGCTTTCTGAGTTCCTCTGCTGCTCCCTGGGTACTTCTCTTCTCACTAATTAGCCCTAATCACACCACCTCACAAATTAAAACCCAGAAAGCAGACGATCTTCATGTTCCATTGCTGGTGAAGGAGATCATTGTCTCCTCAAACCACCAAGCCCTCGTCAATGAGTATAAAGGGCAAAGACAAGAGGAAAGTCGACAGGGGAGTGGCACAACAACCCACACTCTGAACATCTGAATGCCATTTCCCAGCCGTGCTCACTAAATCCCAACGCTTTTGCTCTGCCCAGAAATCCCAGAAACACAGGCTGGGCTGGGAATTTATACCAGAGGGACTCTGGGGACAGGAAGCAGCTGAATGCCAGGGCGGCTCCCAGCGCTGATTCACTCCAGCTTTCCGTGTTTAACTCTGCTTCCTGGGAGAAAGAAAACACACTGTACCCACGAACTCCTCCAACTCCTTGGCTAAAGCCCAATGCAATACATTCCTTTCCAGGAGTGGCAGATCACAGAAGGGACAGAAAGGCTACTTCTGATCAGACATGACATTTGTCTTTGTCCTGCCCTTGCCAAATCTGCTCTGGAAAATGTGAACTTGGCACTTTGGGAGGAGGTGGAGGGTGTATTGCTTTGCTCCATGCTCCTTATCCTACTAAATTATATTTCACAACCAAAAATGAAGGATTTTTCACAGTTCTTTTCTCTTTTCAACTGTTTTTTAATAAAAGAGCACAGTAAAATTTTCTACCGCAACCCTTACTACCCATTGTTTTGCTGCACGTAGCTGTAACTTTGTCAGACTGCTCAGACACCTGTTTTTGTCAGTAGAAGTGTTCGTAAAAGAGACATTAAAAAGTATTAATAAACTAATATTTTTCAGTGATGTGAGAATGAATAGGAATCAATGGTACTTCTTTGGAAAAAAAATTCTCTCCAAGGGCAGAGATCAGCTTACTGAGGTGCTTGTCAGTGATCATTTTTCCACTTGCAGCATCTGGGTCTCCAGGGGATGACATAACTACAAGAAATCCACATAAAAGGGGCTCCTGCTTCCCTGATAGCTTTTAAAACTCTTCTCCTGGTGCAACAGTATATCCTAACCCAGACTGTCTTTATCTGCTTCTCACCTTGCTGGGCAGAAGTAAGGATGAGCCTTGAGGCACTGTCTGTCAGATAAAAATTGGACCACAGGAAAAGCTGGGAGGGATCAATCCCGAAACAGATGCATAAATGAGCAATAGCTGAGCCATATGAAATATAATGAAGTGCAGACTTGCAGGCTCTGGAGATGGAAAAGAACTCTTAGGTCATCTAAACCCAACTTCTGCCAGTTCAAGATTGGCCCCTAGAGTGATATGCTGAACTTTAAGGGAAAACCAGGCTGCCAAAAGCTTTGTCAAACCCATTACACTTGTTCCAGGAGAGAAATGAAAATCCTCAAACATCATGAACAGGCTTGAAGTCGTGGAGTGCCAGGAAAACTTGGTTGTGTCCCCATCTCCCTACCAAACCTTGGTGAGGAGCCAAGTCCAGAGTGTCAGGGCAGTGTACACCACCTGGATAGCACTGGAAATGGGGACTGTACACCACCTGGATAGCACTGGAAATGGGGACTGTACACCACCAGGATAGCATCGGGAATGCAATTAGGGATTGTACACCACCTGGATAGCATTGGGATCGGGAATCCCATATGTCCTGTGAAGAAAGCCCCTGAAACCCACCACCCCTGAGCACCACACATCTTAGGGAACTGCCTAGAAATGCGGTTGTGTGTGTTTTCCTCGTGGGAATGGAGTCCTAAAGGAAACCAGGAATGTCTTTGGCAGTTGAGACAGGGAAAAGAGATGGCAGTCGAGAAGGATCCAGGGAGGACAGCAGAAGAATGCTGTCTGAGAGCAATGGGATGAAGCTGATGACCAGGAGACTAAAGTGACAGCTAAAAAAATATTAGCTGGGAGCCACTTCCGTAAATAAAAGGGACTGTTCACACCCTGCACTCATAATTCATTTATCCACAAGCCTGGGCTTCAGACCCAAGCAGCTGAGATTGCTGGAGAAGTTGTTGAGTGTTCCCATCTCTGACCAAGGGCAGCAGGAGCAGATGGGACTCCAAAGTGACACTAAAGGCATGGAAGACCCTGGAGACTAGTGGGGAAGTGAGGGCATCTTGGTGGAAAGAAAGTCTTCTGAAAATTAGGAAAGCATGTCTTTTTCTGAAGCATCCAATTCATAAATGATCTTGCAATTTCATGGGAGCAAAGTTGTTTTTATAATCCTAGCTAGTCACCAAATGGAGGGTTTTTAAAGTTTTCTAGTCTAACCTACCCAGAAAGTGACATCTATAATTTATCTTTGTGCAGACAATGAATACTGTGTCCTACACAGCATTCATGGACCAGTTACAAGGCTTAGCCATGGCTGGGGCTTGAATTGCCACTGAAACAGCTGCAGAAAGGCCAAATGTTTGATCAGGAGTGATGTGTGTGTAACAACACAGGGATGTACTCGGGGACTACACTCCCTCCATGTTGTACACACCTGGTGTCCTGTATGGCACAGGGTGGGATTCTCGGGATTGTCTGCGCAGGGCCACGAGTTGGACTGCATGATCCTTGTGGGTCCCTTCCAATCCAGGATATTCCATGATTCTTGACTCTATAACTGTGATGCATTTGCCAGCTTGCAAATGCAGGTGAGGGTTTGTTATGCCTTAGTAATAAACACCTCTTGCAGATTTTGTATCATTACACAACTTCCAAAGCAATTCCCATGTTTTCTACCCAAGCTCATCCCCACTACACCCCAAACCCCACCTAACTGAGCTCCCAGCCCAACAAGCAGCAGGGCTGTGTTGATTCATTCCTTGGGGGGCTGAAGCCAAGCACCTTTCATGTGTGACTTGTGTTTTCCCATGGGTGCTCCAGCATTTCCAGGTGGGTGACACTGTCCTAGGCTGAGCCCTTCCCGCACTCACCGTGGTTGGAATGTTCCACACAGTCCCATCCCGCACTCACCGTGGTTGGAATGTCCCACACAGTCCCATCCCGCACTCACCGTGGTTGGAATGTCCCACGCAGCTCCCATCCCGCACTCACCGTGGTTGGAATGCCTCACGCAGTCCCATCCCGCACTCACCGTGGTTGGAATGTCCCACACAGTCCCATCCCACACTCACCGTGGTTGGAATGCCTCACGCAGTCCCCCAGCACGGCGCTGAAGCGTCTCTGTGCCGCTGGCTCCGGGAAGCAGTAGTAGCTGTGCCGGGAGAAGGGCTGCCACAGGTACACCGGGAACTCCTTCGGGAGCGGAACGAAGGCTGTACCCGCCTCCTTCTCACTCGAGCCTGCACAAAAACACCTGTGTTTGAGAGCTGCAGGTTCCCTGTGTGCCAGACCTTTGCCAACAGGGAAATCTCCTTCCCAGTCCAGGAGATTGGGCACAGAGGGCAGGGGGGCACAGCTGGGATGGGCACACTCAGCTGGTACCAACCACCTCTCTGTGTTACACCACAGCAACTTGATGGTCTCTTGCTTTGTATTCAAGGTGGCAAAAAAACTACAGAGTTTTGGCAAAATTTCAAAGAAAGTACTTCACTGGATTGCAGCTGCTAGGGAAAACAGTTTTCATGGCAAATAAGTAAATTAGTGGGGAGCTCTGGTGTGTTCCACATAGAGACCACTTAGGAGCATATGAATTTTCTTATAGAAACAAACTGCATTAAATAAACCATGTTGGAACAGCAGTGCTTTCCCTGGTTCTAAGACTTCCACACACAACTGCCCCTAAAAACTGACACTTCAAGCCCTTGCAGGTGGTGTAAAGAAAGCACCAAGTACCTCCAGCTCCCACCTGTCCCAAGTCCCTGCACACAGGGGATGCTGGACAGCACATTTAGGAATGACCAAACCCACTCTGGAGTCACTGACATGCATTGAGAGCCCAGACACAAGAGGTTCACCTTGGAGGGTCTTCAGCACCACACAGAAGGGGAGTAGGGCCATAAAGATGAAGTGATGCTCTTTTTGAAGGGAGAGCCTTGGGAAGCCCACGAGCACCCTTGGGGTGCTCCACATCACTCAACCTCAACTGCTGCAGAGCTGTGGTGACGCACACAGGACTCCTCCAAGCCCCTCTGACCACCCTGTGCCTTGGGAAAGGGTCTGAGGGGGCACCCAACTTTTAAATCCTAAGGATTTTAAGGACTCAAAAAATAAATCCTTGTCTTCACGTTGCCCTTATCTCTTTTGTTATGTGGCATCCCATTCTCCAAATCTGACTCTGCAGTGTGAGACCCGTTCCCGTAAAGCCTGCATTTTCTCCTTCTTGGTGGAGTCGGGGCAGGCAGGACCACTGCAGCTCCTGGCCCAGAAACAACAAACTCAGAAGCAGCCACCTTCCTGCCCTCTCTGTGGGACTTATTATCAGCTGTGAATCAACATAGACAGCTGGCATCTAAAAATGGAAACAAATAAACCAGGAATATTAACAAAGCCCGGGAACAATGGTGCTGTGGTTCCTGCCCTGCTTCTGCACAGCTTCGTGCCGGTATGCTGGGAAGAAACGGAGCCAGTGTTTCTCTGAATGCTGGCTTACAGCATCTGCTGTGTTCATCCACTCTGGAGCTGTGCTTGGACTTGGGAAAAGGGCTGTGGGCATCTTCTGCTGCCCCATTTTAAAGTGGAACCTGAAAGCCTTCCCAGAGCAGAGTAAGGAACAGAGCCTAGGCTTTGGCCGTTCAGCTTTGAGCAGGACTTACCAACAGGGTCTGGAAAATGTTTATCAGACAGCAAATTGTAATCCTCTTCTGAAGTCAGGACTTTGCCTCCTGCAGGAAGAATGTGATATTTAGGGCTGGCTCCCTTCTGGTAGGCCTGGAAAATCAACAGAGAGGAAGTACTGTCAAATAGAGATTTAAGGAGAGAGAAAATGTAAAATACACAATTCACTGACAAAGCCAGGAGCTGACTCCATGATCCTTGTGGGTCCCTTCCAACTCAGGATATTCCATGACTCTAATGCATGGGGATATTGCCCAAAGGGGGGATCTTTTTGTCAGGCTGAATTTTGGACATGTTCCCTAGGCATGTCAAATCTAAAACATGGTTAAATGTAAAAAACACGTTTAAAAATATCCTCTCAGTGCTTATCTGCTATGGTGAGGAGTCAGGGATGGAAGGGAGGGAAAAAAGGATGGGATTTTCTCCTGAGCCCAATTTGTTGGATTTGTCAGCCAGGACTAGTTTAACTATGGCAGCTTCCAGACAAAAGCCTCCACTGTAGTCAGCCTGGAGCCACCCAAACCCTGCTACTTCAGATCCAGCTGCAGGAGCACAGGGATGTATTACAGGGATGTGCAGATGAGAAGTGTTCTGGGACAGGCACAGGAAGGTTCAAGTGCTGTTAAAAGGATTTGTTAGTTCTTGCCAACATATCTGGCCAAGGCAGGGCACTTGGCTGTAGCCTCAGCCATCCCTGTGGAGCTGCCACTGGAGCCACCTTGACGAGGACAAGGTTTCAAGGCAGCAGCAGCAAATCCACTTGCTATGGTTTATCTGGGAGTGTTCAAGCAGATCTAAGGAAGCAGCACTCACCTCTTTGGTCTCAAAGCAATCCACAGTGTAGTCATTTTTGATCACGACATATCTGTCCTTCCACTTCTTCAGGTCCTCAGCGAAGTGCAGCAGCTCTGCTTCGTACAGAACTGTCCCGGCTTCCCCCGGGGGCTACAGAGACAATTGGTGACATTTGAGACCCCTCTGCACCACTGACCATCTTGAAGCTTTTATTTCTACATTTCTGTAATGCTGCTCCAAGGGCTTTTGAGCCTTCAAATGCAATTTGGAGTCATAAACGTCTCTAATTTCAGACACAAGCAAATTCTTGTAGCCGAGGTGAGGAGGCAGCAGAAGAGCTCTGCCTTCCAAAACACTGCCAGATTTCTGAGACAGATTTATTCACCTTTCAGATGGCATGCTGAATGCAAGATCAGACAATCCTACAATGGTTTTGGTTGGAAGGGATCTTAAAGATCATCTAGTTCCAATCCGTGCAAGATGACTTGGAGTTCACCACCTCCTATTTTCCACTACGTAATATAAATATTTCATTTATATGAGAAGCAGGGTTTTGTTATAAAATAGTAAATTGTTTCCCATTTCTTTCTAGTGCTTTTGCATCTGTGCTGTAGTAACTGATATTTCTGAAAGACACAGCTCTTCTGTTGTCCTACCTTTTACATCCCACCTCACTGCTTTTCCTACTCATTTCAAGAGCATTGGAAATCCATGATTTCCAGTATGTTCAGAACACTTAAATTTGTATCTTCTCTAAAGTTGAAGGCTGAGTCTCTGCATTTTCCTCTAATAAGGAGATTTTTGTCTCTTTTTTTGTCTGCCCTCTAATAAAAAGCAGCTTTCCATAGTTCACTCCACAAAGGGAATTATTGCCATCTTCTTTAAGGAACCCTGAGCCACAGACAACAGGATTAATTACATTTCCTACTTAATCTCTTCCCTGGAAGTATGATCTCTGTCCCTAGATTTTGCAGAACCTTGCAACCAGCAAGAAGGAACCAGATTTGTCCAAATGTCCAACTCTTTGTACCAGAAACTCGTGTCACAGTTCTCCTCGTGCCATGAGAAACAACTCAACAAGACCAAAATAAAGATGAATTTTCAAAAATAAAACTTCAAACCCACACCCAGATGTAACTTTTCCATCCCAAACCGAACTGACCCGAATCCAACATCTGCACATGCAAACTGCTGTGTGCACTTGGGTCAGCGACAGGAAAATCAGTGTCCTCCTACCCTGGTTTTGAGGAAGCGGGACTGGGAGTGGCGGTGCTGCTCCAGCTCCTCCTGCACGTGCCTGCAGAAAGCCACGGCGTACTGCCGGCGGTAGTGGGGGCTGAAGTTCTTGATGGTGGCCTCTGTTTTCCCTGCGGTGAAACAGAGATTTAAATGTATTTCACGTACATGGCTTCACAACCTGCAACACAGAACCAAGGCACTTCTCACCAGTGACTGGAATTCTTCCCTTTGGAGAACAGGCAGTTCCAGGGTCACCTAACAGTGACCTTCCAGTACCTGAAGGGAGCCCACAAGAAAGATGGAGAGAGACTCTGGACAAGAGATGGAGTGACAGGACAAAGGGGAATGGCTTCCCACTGACAGAGAGTATGTTTAGATTGGATATTGGGAAGGAATTGTTCCCTGTGATGGAAGTGAGGCTCTGGCACAGGCTGCCCAGAGAAGCTGTGGCTGCCCCATCCCTGGAAGTGTCCAAGGCCAGGTTGGATGGGGCTTGGAGCAGCCTGGGATAGTGGAAGGTGTCCCTGCCCATGGCAGGGAGTGGAACTGGATGGGCTTTAAGGTCCATCTAACCGAAACTGTTCCATGACTCCATGAAAAGAACACCTGAATGTACCAAGGGCCACTTGCTGCACAGATCAGGAAACCCTTGGAGACGCATTCAGAGGGAATTTGTCCAGGAAAACATTGGGTTTGGGACTTTGTTTTTTCTTGTTAGAGCAAGCAAAGAATTCCCCAAATCCATTTCTCTAAGGAAAGATGCTCTATGCCTCTCCCTGGGACACGCTGCCCCAGAGCCATGGGTGGTCAAGGGGTGAAAGGGTTTTCAAAGAGAACCAGTGACACTGGCTAATGTTCCACCATAGGAGCCAATTTTATCACTTACTGAGATTCTAGAGCTGACTCAAAGCTCTACAAAGGATTTTTCCAGGCTTGGGCACTGCAGTCTCATCTTTGTTTTAATGTAAACATATCTGCAGTCATGCTGCAATTAACACTAATCTGGTATTGTCTCGCTGTGATCAAAATCTCATGGGTAGCAGCAACAGCAATAAACACTGAGGTCTCACTTCTAAGAACCTTAAAACAATTTACAAGCAATTAACTCATTATCCCTACCAAAGAAATACTGGTGCTTTGCAGAGAGGGAAGTGAAGCTAAAATTAAAGGCATGTGCATATGTGTGCCTGAAAGAGTCTGTAGGAATGCAAAAACCAGAACCTGGCCTATGATCTCAAAAGCATCCCCAACATCCTGGGTATCCCTTTCTTCTTGGTATTAGGGAGCTTCATGCCAAAGGGTTTTTTCTGAGCATACAAAAGAGAAACATAATTTCACGCCTCAAGCAACTTTTGACGCTTTCAAAATTACATTTTGTTCTGTTTGGGGAGGGAAGACATCAAGTTTTCTGTTTGAGAAAAAAATGGTAATTCCCAAACTAAGATTTCTTAATGTCTTTATCCGAACTCCTAGACCCGGACTGGCACACAGCATTCCTGAAATGGAATCCATGGGAGTGTTCAAGGCCTGCCTGGGCGGGGCTCAGAGGAATCTGGTTTAGTGGAAGGTGTCACTGCCCATGGCAAGGCGTGGGACTGGGTGGGTTTGAAGATCCCTCCCAACCCAAACCATTGTGGGATTCTGTGAATTATTCCATAATTTCCTAACATGGATGTGCATGAAAAGACAAACCTACATGCCAGCTCCTCTGCTTCTGCAGCTGAATTTCCAGTGTGATGCAGAATTAGATGCATCCCCCAAGTTCAGGGGCAATGCCAACGTTTCCATTCCATAACACCACCCTTCCTTCCAGCCGCTCCCGTGTGACCAGCTCCGAGGGGTGAGCTGGAGCCTTCTCCTTCGTAAGCACCAGTGGGATTGCTGCCTTCCTCTGAACTGGAAGCCCCGTTTGCCCCACTGCTGCCCCATTCCAATCCCACACCAACACTGGCAGACAAACCTGCAGCCTTCTCCAGGCACACGGAGGAGCTGGCTCAGCGCTGGCACAGCCGTCCCACTCAGCTGGAGGGATGGCAGGAGCAGAGTCAATTCACCACTGATGGAAGGCTTTCAGAGTTACTTGTGGGACGGCACCCGGTGACAATCTGGTCTCCAAACCTTCGGTTTTAAGACGGATTTTTGGAGACCTACTGATTATAGGATGTGCTTGGGTATAATAGCAGGATATGGTGCAGCTAAAGCAGAATACCCCAGCCCTACAAAAACGAGCCTGCTTTGGGCAGAGGCATGGACTTCATCTCCAAATAAGGACAAAGTTTCCCAAAACCTTCTTTGTAGCATTTTTTTTCCCTCCTGGTCCCAGCCAGCAGTAGGATGTTGTTGGCCCCAGCCCCGGTGGAGTTTCCTGCTCAGGGTTTGCCCCTGTTTTGCACCACAGCTTTTTCTTTTCCAGCTCGCATCAGCCTCTTAATCTGTTAGAGGGGGCTCTGGGACACTGCACCTCACTTCATACTGCCTGCATCCTGCAGTAAAAGTTTGCAGAGGAAGTGGGACAAAGAATAAAATTCTGGTGTTGGGAAAAAACTTGCAACAATCACAGGAAATACCTGTAATTTTGGCAAAGTCTTTCAATTAAGCTAAATGGCCTCAGAAGTGTCATTCTTCACTGTCAGTACTGCTTAAATCAGCTTAAAGTACGTTGACTGAAGGGAAAGAAACTCTGCCATTCACAACGTATACATCAGAAATAGGACATGGATGACGTAATTTTTATGTGCAGACTATATTTATGACAAACCAAAACATGAATCAAGAGGCAAATGTTTTTGGCTGTTTCTTCCAATCTTCACAATACTTGTTGCAAAGGAGCTTTGCATTAAAAATACTCCTCCCTCTTAAAATTAGAAGAAAAGTTTATTTAAAGAGACTGTGAGTGGCACCACATGAGGACCTGGCCTGGCAGGGCTCGGCTGAACAGGAATTCCAGGGCTACCTGAGAGGGGGAAGAGAAGCAGACATACCCTTGATACATTGTTCCTCAATGGATCTTTAAACTCTTTTGGTTTACAAAAAATAAAAATATGCTATCTGAAAATAAACATGATGGAAACAGTCCTGAGTAACAGAAACTCTTCCCATGAAATGATAACATGGGGCAACTGGAGATAAAATACTCCAGGGCAGTTGAAAAATGAGTTCCCCTAATTCTTCTCCAAATTTAGTGTGGCTGGCTTAGTCAGAGCTGTTTATACAGAGCATGGCCAACTTTCCCACTTGGCTGGTCTGGCAACAGCACAACTCCAGCCCATATAAATGGGATCTGAATCCCAGCAGCTGGGATGTTTATCCTAGGAGAATGAGGAGTCTGGTCAGCTCCAGGAGGAGCCTGCATGCAACCTCCTGGTCCTGTGCCGGGCCAGGAGTTGGACTCAGCAATCCCTGTGGGTCCCTTCCAACTTGGGATATTCTGTGATTCCATGAACCGAAATTACCAACAGGAAAAGACAACTGGGATGGAGGTGGAAGGATTTGTGTCAAATTAACATGGCAAGGGTCTGTTCCTCCTTGGCTGAGGGTTTAGATCCTGCTCCAGAATAAACTTTGCTAGTGCTTCGTGATGCACGGGAGGCTCTGCAGAACTGCCCTTGCACACGACCACAGAACTTTAGCATGAGTTATGATACCTCCTTTAAGACTGAAAACAAACATCACTGCACTGAGAAACAAGAAACACCTTCTTGTCTCCCTGGAAATCAGTAATCATCCCCAGATTTCTTTTTCTTGCTTTTCCACTGCCTTGGACCTTCTTAATTGTGTCACCCATGTTGGACATTTGTATGTAACTCCAAGTCATCATGCCCATAGAATGGCCTCAAATACCCAACTTTATAGTGTGGGTTTCACTGCTTTTATTGAAATAACTGACATATAGCTTTTTCAAACAGGGGCACTCTTCAGCAAGTTCCCCAGGAATGAATTCCTGCTGGTCCAGCCACTGGCTCCCAGTGCAGCCTATCTAGCTCGCCCTGCCACACCTCCTTGCCCTCAACAATCGGTTGCCACGTGGCCAGTCCAAGGGCAGGCCAGGAAAACTTGGGATAAAAGGTCAGAAAACAGTAACTTCTTGGCTGGCATACAAGAGGAGGATTGCTCACACTCCCAGAACTTCAGCCATTTGGAAGTTAAGAATGGAAAGAGGGAAGGACTTGCCATAAAAGCTATTCCACTTAAATATTGGTGTTTGGCAGTAAGATGACCCTTCCAAGGGTAGCAAAACGTTCACAATCCTTCCTCTTCACAGCAGAATTGCCTGCACTCAGCACCTTTTGGAAAGGGTTTTTCAAATATACCACGATCACTGATAGGAATCTCTTTGAAGGTCTGGGGGCTGATGTATCTTCTTAAACCATTTAAGCCCCAGGAGATTTCAGTGTAAAAGTAGTAGATGATTTGCTGTATTAAAACAAATCCAGGACAATATAAAACCTAAAAGAAATAAGTACTTTGTGTGCTGAATGTCAGTACACCCAGCACTTCAAAGAAGTAAAGCAGTGAGACAGAACAGGAACAAATGACTTTGTCTTATTTCCTCCACCAGGCCATGAGCAAAGCTGTCAGAAGCAATCTAAAATGATCAGCTGATTGTACCCACACAGTGCTTCACAAGCCAGGATGTAACCCACGACTGGGCACATGCTTTTAAATGATAAACTAGAAACCAGATGAACTATATATACTGTGTGCCTTAATGCAGTTTGAGCTTTACAATTACTACTGTCCGTCCGTCCGTCCATCCATCCATCCATCCATCCAGCCATCCATCCATCCATCCATCCATCCATCCATTTTTCTATCCATCAACACCATCTTATTCCCATAGCCCATCAAGGCATCAGCAAAATGAGTTAACAAAATAATTCCAGTGTTCAGCTCCTGGGCTGACTTCATCCCAAGTCCAAGAAAAACACAACTCTGAGGTAAACATCTGAAATTGCAGATGCTCTACCCAAGCCCTGAAAGCTGGATGTCAGTACTGGCAGCTCTGAAATGGGCTGCATGCTCGACAGGAAGAGAGGGAAGCAGCCACTCACCATAAAAACTGCTTTTCCTCAGATCACCCATTCACTGCAAACACCATTATCAGTTGTTAAATGCATCTGGCAACCAGAAAATCTGTAAAAGTGATTCTGTTTGGTGTATCCTGACAGTGCCCACCACCTTCCAGTGCTCTGGGACACGTGACAGTGTAGTGGGATTTACAAGTGATTCCCTCTTTCCTACAGTCTTCCTCCTTGTGCAGTACTTACAATAGCACCCAGGAAGTGTTTAAGTCCAAGTGTGTTGCCCTGGTTTTTGCTAAGCCTTCTGTTTTTAACCTTAGAGTCAGATTCTTTCACACAGTTTCATGTAAATAATAGCGAATGTTTACTTAACGGTATTTTCTGTTTTTCATTCCTTTTGTGATAAGAAAAGTTTAATGAACATCGTTTTTCTCCAGTGGGATTGAGAAGGAAGTGACATGTCCCCCAATCCCTTGTGGAGTTGGAACAGGTATAAAAATGTGAAATATGTCAATAAGAAAGATCATTCCCTCCTTTCTGCTGAACCTAGCAAGTGTGAGAGCCTCTTTATTGTGTCTTCCCAGACACACAAGTGCTCCCAGATTTATCCAGGGAGGCAATGTAAACTACTCTCTTTGTTGTTGAAGGCAGAACTCAGTTTGATCTTCGTTTGTAGAACTAGTATTTCAATCATTCTGAGTCATGACTTAGTACCTGTTATGACAAAAAGGGATGGCAGACACAAATGCCAGGTTCTGATTTGACGGGATCACTTCTCACAGGTTTGTTTGCACTCAGCCAAACCCAGCAGCTCTGGTGGAGCCACCCTTCTTTCCCATGCAGGAACGTGTGGTTTGCACCTGGTAAAATACTGAAACCATTTATTTATCCCAGCCTTGGTTTATATTAATGGAGACTGCTCTCAATAAAAACTTACAATTCTATAACCCCAGTGGCGTGCACACACCCTCAAATTACCTGTTTGCCATGCTGGCAAAATCCCTGTTAGTCACCCAAAACTCAGTGCTGAGGAGTGGATAACACCCATCACACCTCGGATCAGCCTCTCCTCAAGTCTCAGCATATAAGCACTCCTCAGGTGCTTAGTCCATCTTCTCTATAGGGAAAAACTGGTACTGTCTTGTGAAAAAATCAGATTTTTTCACAAGTTTGACAGCTGAGACCATGGGTGTGAAATTTATGCTCCACCAGAAGCGAAGCTTCTGTTTCACAGCAAGCTAAACAAACACGTTTGTAAGTTCATGTAGACGTGATCCGTGGCAAAGGAGGTGCCAAAAATAACAGGCTCCATTCCAGCCTTGCAGATCTCCCTTTCTACAAAATTACCCCTATACTTTGCTCTTCCTCAAGTGCTCTGCTACACGAGGATGAATTTTATACTGAGATGGACAATTATGCCATGGATTTCCATCGGTTAACATACTTATATTGTTCCCAGGCAGCTTCAGGAGCATCTCGCATTCAGAGGGAGCAGATTGAGCTGAGTGAGACCTCATGCACTCTTATAAAAAACACTTGTTTTGTGAAGAGTAGCTTGTGATCTAACTATGGAGCTTGCTGGTTTAAGTTAATTCTGAATGCTGTCTGATTGTTAAAAATGAAGAACAAACAGCAGAGCACTGACCCTGCACAAACACAGAGTGGCTCTTGGGTCAAACTCAGAGACTCATTCCTGCAGCTGGCTTTCCCTTCCCCTGCCCCCACTGCCCAATCCTTATTTATGGGAGAAGGAAGATTTCACAAGTTGCCTTTGCACTTCTGTCAGGTTAAAAAAACCTAGTAATCATGAATTACATAAAGGCCAGTGCTTGTGGTTAATCAGGCCGAAACAAGCCAAGGGTTTGATTAACACTGTGTCAGATAAGCTTATCTCAAAGGCTCCTGAAATCTGTCCTTTCTTGGTAATGGGGTTAGAAGCAGCAACACTCTGTCTAAAAACAATTACTCATGGTCAGATTCAACTAGAACAAGGTCTGACAAGACTTTATTTATAAGCTTCTTTCACAGCACCAGAAGGACTTGGGATTTAATAACCAAATGAACCCAATCTAATTCCTGGGGGGGTCACATGAAACTAAGCTATGATCTGTGGCAAATAAATTTGGGGAAGGTCAATGGGTTTCAAGTTTTGTGGCTCCCTGAGCCACAAGTTGAGCCACTCCTGGGGACAGACACCAGGCATGTCTTGAGCAGCTTTCTCCAATCCAGATCTCAGCACCACGTTACACGTCACAGGAGGTCACACAAAAATGTTGCCTGGGAACATTTAAATAGCTTTCCAAAAATGTAAGCTAATGCTGCATCACTCTTTAAATCAGCATGATGTATTCCCCCTTCCCTCCCTTTCGGGTAACAGTGACCTCACTGCCCAACCATCCACAAGACAAAATAACAGAAAGACAGAGACACAGATAACAGAAATATCCATCTTCATGACATTAGTTGAAGCTTTTTTTCTGAATATATACCCATATATTTATATTTATACAGACACACACACACCTTCAAAAGATTATTTCCATGCAGTGCTTGGTGTGTGCTCATACAGATCTGGGAGATGTTTTAACTAATTTATTTTTTCTTAATTACTTTGCCAAATTATGCCACACTACATGGCTCTATCACAAAATAACTCCAGGGAGTACATGACACTGGCCAAAGCTATGAGTACACACACATCTTTCCATGAGAGGCTTCATTTATGCTGAGGTTTCCTTACCTTAATTCCCTTTACTCCCTCCCCAATCCAACTCCTTTCACCACCAGCCCAGACAGACTCCTCAGAGTACTGTATTTCCAACAAAGGCATCACTTTTTAAGCACTGTAGCAGAAGGCTACATCATTCCATGGCAGGATTTTATTCCATTTCTCTTCAACAAACACACAAACCCCACAAGACGGAGTAACAAAATGAGAGTAACAGTAACATTGGAGCCTCTTTTCTTGCAATTCTCCTCATCAATTCTAAGGTGTTTGCTTCTCTTTTGGCTCCTGTATACTCTGAAAATGAGTAAATATCATGATTTGCAAAGGATTTTCAGCCAAGCCTATGTGCAAGAGGGGTAAAACCAAGACTAATCTCTGAACTAAACAGAGGTCTCAAAGCAAGGACGATTACTTTAATGACTTCCCAACACAATCATGCCACTTGGTTTTATCACAGGAAATAATTTCAGCCTCAGAGAGCCCCTTCTTGCCTTTCTGAACCCCACAATACCCAGGTGTATTTACCACCTGGGTAAATACACGGATTTTAACCCAAACAACAAGCACCATTCAGATTTTTGAAGCCCAAGGCCATACCCATGTCACAGTTGTGCCAGTTGGGAACCACTTTCCAATTTCACCTGTTTTGCTTTGCTTGTGCCAACACCTCCTCGCCTCGGTCCTCTGTAGGGCAGCAACTGTGAAAGGGAATTTGAGGAGCACAAAGAGCCAACTCTTTGTGAAAATCAAAAATTGATTTTATTCCTCTTCTCCCTCTTTTAAAAAGGACAAAAACTATTTTTATATATATATTTATATGCATATATATATGTAATATTAAGCTTCTAATAAAACTTTATAATACAGGAAGAGGAGTGTGTAAAATTCACATCCCAAAGAATTTTTTAACCCTACCTCCCACTTTACATTGAGCTTGAACAACAAAAATGGAAAAGTTTCTCCTTTGCAGAGCATATTGAGTCATTTGTTCAGGCTCTCACTAGTTTCATGTTATAATACTGGAATATGACTGCAGGAATATGTAATTGTTGTCAGAGCAAAACACTGGGCAGAGGATGGAAGAACATACTTTATACAACTTAGAAGTCCAAGTGAAGCTTATAAAATCTCTTTAATCTGGTTTATATTTTGTTGTTACACAGCAGGGTGATACAATGGGATCACTTTCTGATGTCACATGGACCTCGTTGGCCATACAGATGCTACAGCAGGAATTGTTCAAGGCTGACACAAGCTCCTAGACAAAGATGTTCCACAGCATTGCACTGTGGTTAATCCTTCAAAGCCTTAGCTAAGACAAGCTAGACAAACTCTCCTTGCTGGTAGTCTGTTCTCATGTTCAGAAAAATAACATTAGAGCTCTAAAAACATTTCCTAAATCTTTAGAAATAAATTGATTTTAAAAAAGAATTGCACTCACACTTTGCATGGAATACTGCCAAGCATTAAAAGGGTCTATACTCATGCAGCTGAAGGTCTCCCCTGTCACAAACAAACTCTTCTCTACCTCTCCGTGGATGGTAATGTCCCTCAGGAAACCCACACTGTTCACTGGACTTCTCACTCTCCAAGAGTGAGAGACAGGAGGAAGCGTTGGCGCCTCATCCTGTGGGAAAAGTTTCTCCACGCTGCTGCTAAAAAGCACCAATTAAGGTACAGAGTTTACAAGACAAGTGTGTAATTATTACCTGAAGCTGTTCACCCAACCCAGAAAGGGAAACTACAGCTCTGTGATGCAAAAGATCAGCTTTATAATTGAAATTAGTGCAGAAACACTGGGAAGTGGTACTACAGCATCAGCTCCCTGATCCAGGCTCCTTCAGGAAAGGGTTGGCGTGGAGGGAGGAAGATGCACTGATGCTGCTGGAAAGGGAGACCTTGACCACATCTCCTGTCACTCCTCAGTCTTGGTCTGGTTCTCCTGCCCACACTTTACTCTGATCCTCCTGCAGCTGCTGCTTCCCCAAAGCCCCACTTCAGGGTAGGTCACAGCCTTTTGCTCTCTTCCAGCTGTGAAAGGGGTGCAAAAGGAACAGAATTGTCCTCTTCCCTCATGAAACCAATGAAACAATTCCAAAATCACCTGCTAAATCTGGTCCAGGGACAATCCAAGGGAAGGAGCAGAGAAAATGAGGCAAATGAAAACAAAATAAATGGGAAAAGACAAACAGAAGATGGGAGATGGCCCTCTGGTTGCCTGGGGCTTCTCAACATGGGAGACCTGCCAGAGGCCTCCTTTTCCCTCTTTTCTCCCATTCAAAGTTGAACAAGGCCATAATCAAGATCCCAGTATTTCCAAAGCACTGTAAAAGAACAAAACAAAGGGATCTAAACATTTTGGGGTTTTTCTTTGGCAAAGCTAAAAGGACCCATTAAACTTTATTAATCATTCCTTACTTGGCAGAGTTCATGCCTTTGATCCCTTCTAAATTAAAGCTGGGACCTGACTAATAAAAATACACCTTCTGCTAGGAAATCAAGAGTAATTCCTGAAATTTTATCCTGAAAAGAGGTCAAGTAAAAATCCAAACAACCCCTAACTTTCTGCAGCTGCAGCAGTATCAAAGATGAAGGATTACCTCTACATTCCCCAGGTTTGCTGTTCCTACAACCCACCAGTGCCAGCAACCCACATCACCAGAGGCAGAAATACTCCCAGGTCACAAGGGCATAGGTAAGGGGAATTCAAGGAAAAAGGGAAAACCAAGAACTGTGTTCAGAAAGAATTTGATGTAAATGCCACAGAGGACACACACAAAGGAAGACTCCTCTTATAGTTGCTCCTATGCAAATGTGGGGGTTTAAGGCCTCTTTGTTCCAGCACACTGCTCAAAAGTATTTATTTTCTTTTTCAGGCTCCTATTTTTAACCCAAACTCAGAGAAAGGCCAGAGCCCCACGGAGTGTCTGACTGCAGCTCGCAGACAGGCACAGCCACAGTGGCACTTGCTGTGACAGGAAGGTGGTGACACACAGCTCTGCAGGTCCGAGTTGCCTTGTTTCCTCCACGGGCTGGTTTCACCAAAGTCCACTTTTATTCAGTACAGCCAGCTCAGAGGGGTTCCATCCAGCCACCTGACTTGCCAAGTGCTGTGCATTATTCTTCTTCCTCCTGGACCACTTTCAGTTCCTCAAGCTCTCATGAAAGCATCACTGAGAAGACAATGGTTACCAGTGGTGTTTGTTTTCTCCACTTCTAAGAGGACTTCCCAGGAAGAAGCTCCACTCAGCTATTGTCCCTCTCACTAAACCTGTGCTTGAGGCTCCTTGGCTGCTCGGCTCTTCCGCCCCAATGTTTCAAATCTCCTTCCTTCTTGAAAAAAAAAAAAAAAAAAAAAGGAGATAAGTTGCCTCATTTCCTCTCCATTTATCTTTCACGTTCAAAAGGGCTTGTGACAACATGACTTGAAAGGAAAAAACCAAATCCAAACCACGTTCTCCCTGTGCTGTGTTTGTACAGTGGAACCACGTGAGGTCTGGGCTCACAAAGGCAGCTGGGCAGGTTATTATTAAGAAGAGGAAATTTGTTCCTGAGAATTTATTGGGAAGTGGGTCAGTGAGAGCTCTCCTGCTGGGTCACAGTGACCCTGCACCTCTCGAGGCCTTCATGGCCCTCCATGTACAGACACACCAAAAGGACCCACCTGTACACCAGCACCTGTGGCTACACCTAACCAGAAGATGTTCAAGGCTTGGGTTTATATGCATGGTGGCAATGCTTCAGTCAGTGCATTTGACAGTTTGCTCTCATCGCTCTTGCCTTTGTATGACTGGTAGTGGAGCTCCAGTTTTGTAAGTCTCAGCTCTTCCATCCAAGGTCTCTCTGGAGTTCTCCCCATCAGTCCAATCCTGCCACTGTGAATGCTGATACATTCTCTCTTCCAGGAGAAGAGTATGTTTCACTTGTCTGTATCAAAGCTTAAATTCTTCATCTTTCTCTGTTTTGCAAAATGCTTTATTTAGGGCGCCAAGAGAAAAGCAGCCCTAAGAACGCAGCGTGCAAGAGCTGTGTGATAAGGGTGGCAAATTTATCTGGCAAATTTATGTATATCAGATCACATTTTCACTTTGTGAATGCAGAAGTAATCACTAGTAGTGCGACTTTAAACACATTTAGCTACCAACAATGCTCATTTTGAGTCTCATCCAAACCTGAATTCCCCCAAAGGCTGCCTACGTTTCCTCACTAGAGCTGCATTTCAAGCCATGTTTCATTCTTCAAGGGTGGCTTAAAGGCAGCCTGTGGCTTTCTGAGAAACAAATGCAGGGAAAACCACATAAACCCCGTGTTCTATCTTCATTTGGGCTGATGGGACTTCACCAGCCTGGTAAGATGAAAGATGAACCCTGAATTTCTATGAAATATTTTCTCACTTAATAGCATCCAGTGTGGCTTCAAAACACCCTCAAGAGCTCCTGAATCCACAGCAACCTTTCAGAGACTTTTCTACCCCTTATTACTACTCCCAAAGACCTTTACTATACAACCAACCATCCCTTCCAACGAGATGCTACTCAGGCTGTGTGCTACTCAGGCAACAGCAGAACTTTTCGCTACCCTGAGACACTGTTTCTCTGCTATTTGCCCTTTCAAGCATCTCTGAGCCAACCGTTTCACCAACTGTTTCACCACAGGGTTTGCATAAACCCAGCAGCTTCACACAAACAGGCAGGATCTTGATTAAGGAAAAAGCAGAGCAGTGAAAAGGGTGATAGAAGAAGAACAAGCCAGGAATTCTGGAAAAGTATGTTCACAAAACCCACCAATACGATGCATGGGGTTTTTGTAATTTCCAGTGAAAAAACACATCGACAGTGTTGAAAAAATGCATCTTATGGTCTCTGCTCTACTCTGAGCTTTACGAGCAAAAGTGCACCAAACCTTCAGAAACAAGCCAGTCAGGCTGAACCTTCTGGCTGCAAAGGTTTGGGCTTAAATGGAGTCAGGACTTTTTCTCTGCAAGTCTCAGAAATGCCAAGGTCAGGACAACAAAACACAGGCCTCAGATTTAACATCCTGGTTTCCAATCCTGCTTGCAGGCAGGTCCCTCAGAGGGACACGTGCGTTAGCCAGCAGCCACAAATCCACAGTCCAGGAGATGACAGTCTTCTTATAACCCCTTCTGAACAAGTAACGAGGTCAGGTCCTTCTACTGTGATTATTTCCCCTTTAGAAGCACCTCTGGCACGAAGAAGACACACGCATTGAAAATTCAAAGGCATTTTTCAAAACTACTTTTGCTGCCACCAGTGTGAGGCAACTCCTCCTGTTTCCAGAACAGCTGGTACCAACCACCAGTGCCAGGTGGGTGCTCAGCACTTCTGAACCCAAGCTGAAGCTCTAAATGCCAACTGACGTTCTAAAAATTACCATTTTTGTTTGAGTGTTTTAAAAGTATCTGCTTAGTGTGCTTAAGAAGAAGCTGCTGAGAGAAACAAGAAAGCACCAGATCTTATTCAAGAATGACTAGTACAGAGCAACACCAACAAAGTGAGAGGACATCATGCAGCCCTGGCTTCCAGACTGAGCAGATACCCTGACACGCTTTTTAAACTCTTAATCTCCAAGGGTTCCTCTGATTTGTAAAATACCATATCTTGAAATTGAAAGAAAACTCAGAAATGTGCTCGAGACGCACCCACAATACAGAAGTAAAACTGTTTCCTGAGCCAGCAAACATGGCTTGGTTTTTTAAAAAGAGGTATTTAAATGAAAATAGAAAGCTCTGAAGTGCATTAGATCCACTTTTTTTGCAATTCTGCTCTGGCAAACTCAATTTTTTGAATATACACTCTTCTTTGCTTGTCTACTGTATAGAAATTGCATATATTCTGATTAACATTATTCAGCCCAGAATAATTACACATCAGAGAGATGCCTAATAAGCTCATCTTTAAACTCTGCAGAACTAAAAAAAGATCCCAAGCATATTTTATGAATATAGGATGGCGTCAGCTGACAGATATATGGCACAATCCATTTTATTGTGGTTGCAAATGAACCACATGAATGAATGTTATGGGCTTATCCTTGTATTATTCAGGATGATGGGACTTCTGAAGGAAAGCAAGAGTGTGTTCTGGAATTGTGAGACTTCACTGTGAAGATAAAAGAAAATTAGTCATACAATATGGTAAAGAAAATACAGAATATAAGCAAAACTGCCTTTTACCAACAGTGTGCACTACACTGGAAGATACCATAAGGCTTTCTGAATCAAACAGCTGCTACAAGAAGTAACAATGAACCAAAAGACTTTGCTTTACAACTGGACTTGACAAAGAAATATTTTCAGTTACTATAACCATATTGTTTCAGACTTACTTCAGACAAGAGCTATTTCAACAGGAAAACCTGTCTTAGCCAACAGCTGGAAAGCTCATCGCCTTATTCTGGAAGGAGGGGGGACTGTTACTTTTTACAGATGTCTCCATTCTCATCATCCAAACAGAGTTAAATCTCTGAATAGAGAGATGGGCCCCATCTGAGGTGCAGCTCTCACATCCTCCCAAGGCTGTGCACACGCACACCCCTGGCACCGATTCAGCTGAGGCGACCGAACACAGAAACTCAGCACTGTGCAGCATCCTCAAATTCAGCCTGAGTTCTGGGGCAGCCCCTCGTCCCTTCCAACAGCAGAACTCCAGACACTCAGCTGTCAGAGAGGCTGGATTTTATTTTAAAACCAGCTCTTTTGCAGATGGTAACAACCAAACCCAGCCAGTGCTTCCCTCCACTGCTCAGCCCCAACACCCTGTGAGATAGAGGTTTAGGAGCATCCCCCAAGACAAGTGTGAATTCGGTTTCTGGTCACAAAAGTAACACCTGCCAATGCCAAATGCTACAGAAAGAGCACAGTTGACCACACTTCCTGCCTGAATATCGAAGGCACACAAAGGAAAAGCCATGTAGCAAGACATGAGTAACTAAAAAACCACAAGCTCTTGCTCAAGATTACCATGTAGTATTTTACACTCTTAGCAACACATTGGTGTGGGACATTTGTTTATGCTGGTAACACCTTTGTCTCCTGGTGTGGTCTCAGCTTTAGTCACCCCCATCCTGGTATGGGATGTGCTGAGCTGCTTCGTGTTTTTTCCAGTTGTAAGGGAAGTTGGTGCTGAGTTCAGATGGGGCCTTCCTCCTTCATTCACTCAGAACTCAGCTTCTTCCTCGAACAAACCCAGTGCTGCCTCAGTTTTTGATGTCATCACTACGTGGCCAGAGCTCCTAAGGGATCACCATGAACACACCAAGCCCCGCCTCCACAGTCTTCCCCAAAAGCTTCTTTTGTCACAGATCTCAGGGGTGTGTCACACCAAATACAGCCTCAATTTTGTTCTGGGCACTCTTCCTCCCCATTGCTTCCCTTGGGTTTGGTAGGACATCATGGAAACACAGAATACTAGAATCATTCAGGTTGGAAAACCCTCCCAGACCATCGAGCCCAAGCTGTGCCTGATCCCCACCTTGTTCCCAGCCCAGAGCACTGAGTGCCACCTCCAGGCCTTCCTTGGACACCTCCAGGGCTGGGGACTCCAAACCTCCCTGGGCAGCCCCTGACAAGGCCTGGCCACCCTTTCCATGATGTTAAACCTGAACCTCCCCTGGCACAGCTTGAGGCCATTTCCTCTTGTCCTGTCGAAAAGAGAGCTTTGTCCAAGTGTCCAAGGTCAGGCTGGACAGAGCTTGGAGCAACCTGGGCTAGTGGAAGCTGTCCCTGCCCATGGCAGTGGGTGGAATGAGATGACTTTTAAGGATCCTTTTCAATCCAAGCTATTCTATGACTGACCTTTTCTCCTCCAAAATCACCATAAAAGCCACCATCAGCTTTGATCCGCTGCCAGTCTGGGGCATTTGGGGGCTCCTCCTTGCAGACACATCAGATGCAGCCCTGACGTCCCTCCCTCAGCCATGCTCACAAAGCACCACTCACCTCACACACTCCTCGTGTCAGTAGTTCTGCTGCTACTTCCTGGGCTCAGAACAAAGACTGATGGAGCGCAAGCAGCAGTAATTAAAGTTACTTTCCTTTGCATTCACACCTAAAAATACCATCTTCTAATCAACCTCATATGGTACCTGCCCCATTCATTGCAGAGCTCTGAAAGTTTGTGGCATAGTAAGCTGGAAATAGCAGGAACTTGATTTATATTTAAAAGCAGGTAAACACCACCCCAGAGAACCAGATCTATGTTTACTGCAGAATGTAAAGCTGGGTGAAACATGTGTCACTTACAGGAGAAGCTCCCACATGGCTCCTGCCACCTTCTTTTCCTGATTTAGAGCAGTGCTGAGTGCCTGAGCACAGCCAGAACCCACATGGAAATTTGGGGAAAGCATCAAAATCGTCTCTTCCCAAAAAAATTAGGCACTAGGTTTGTGAAGTCCCAAATTAACAGCCATAACTCCTCGTGTGTGAAATCAAGCAGCAGCACAGGATCTCAGCAGGAAGATCAGCTGAGCAGTGCCTGCACGGCGCTTTGTAGCTTGGCAGGTGTACAGGAAATCTCAGAAGGAAAGAAAACAACCCAAATAACGAATCTTGGGCTTCCGACTGAATGAAGCAGGAGAAAAATACACCAGAGAGAAGCCTTTGCACCCCGGCCTCCGTCAAGCACCAGCAATGCGTTCAGGGCTTCAGATCCATGGAGCTTTTCCTCTCACACTCAAGCCTGTAAGGTAGAAAGTTGTGTTTGGTTTGACCATGGGGGTGAACAGCTGCTGCCAGCTGTGGGCTTTGCAGCTTTTTCTAGCCCGCACAGAGGGCAAACATGGAAACAACAGGGTTTAGTCCAGCAGGTGAACGTGGGTAGTGGTTGGAAATCTCTTTTCCCACTAGCCTCCAGTTTCCCTTATTCCACCTCTGTGGCCCCCCAAACCCTTCCCTTTCCTGCAGGACATGCCTGAGCTGATCAAAAGAACATCCAAAGAGAGGAAAACATGTTTTCTTTAGCCTAATTCACAAAAAAA
>VYXC01006791.1:11971-22459 GCA_013397175.1 Platysteira castanea | reverse complement strand
AAAAAAACAAACCCAAAACCCTCATCCATTTCAGCTGCAGTTTTCTCAAAATGACAATTTGGGGCAGACGCTCAGCATGGAAACTTCAGTCTGGACAGCTGAGGGCTGTTAAAGCCTCATCTGCAACTGCAAACACTGAAAAGTGTCTGGCAGACTAAATCACAGTGATACTACTTTACAGAATACCCTTAAAGAGCAAAAAAGCCTTTTTTTCCTTTCTTTTGCACAGACCTCACCATTAAATCTTTGCCTGAGGATGATGAAAACTTGCCTTTTCTCCATTGTGATCACTGCAATATTGGAATATCAAGTGAAAATACATAAAGATCCTCTCTATCATGCTCAATAAAAGCAACCTGGTCTTTAGACAATGTTCATCCAAGGCATTTAACATCCCCAGTCCTGCTCCAATGATCATATCTCCAGTTACCAACGTCACAACAATGCCCTGCAGAGAATCACAGCACCAGCAACTGTGGTTTCATGCAGAGGAAGGGAAATACCACGTGAAGCTTTAGAAATGCCTTCCTGAGACAGGAGATGAGAGGGGCTGAGTGACATGGATGCCGAGTGGCACGACGGTGCTGGCATCTTCTGTAAGTTTGAAGCAGCAACGCCCATGTACCTCTGAAAAGAGCAAGGGAAAGCTCCTTGGCAGGCAGCAAATTTCCAGATACAGCATGTGAAGGTGACTTTTTTAGCTGAGGTCCTAAGCACAACGAACCAAAAATCAGTAGTAAATGGGCCACCCCAGGAAGTGAGCAGGGATCTGGTATGCATGGCCAGAGGTGGCCTCCGAGCCCTGCAAAACCTGCAGCTCCCTTCACATGGAACATAAACCTCCAGGGAAAACCCTGGATGGTTTTATAACATATAGAAGCTGTACATATTTTTTTTCTAAGGCTGGATGTGAAAGCATTTAGTGACAGGCTGAGAGAGCTGGGATTGTTCAGCCTGGACAAGAGAAGGCTTCAGGGAGAGCTTGTTGAAGCCCTTCAGAACTTTAAGGGGGCTTATAAAAAATGAAGGACAGAGCAGATAGTGACAGGACAAGGAGGAGTGGTTTTAAACTGCCAGAGGGCAGGGTTAGATGGGATACTGGGAAGGACTCGTTCCCTGTGAGGGGTATGAGCACAGGGTGCCCAGAGAAGCTGTGGCTGCCCCTGGATCCCTGGAAGTGTCCAGGGCCAGGCTGGATGGGGCTTGGAGCAACCTGGGATAGTGGAAGGTGTCCCTGCCCATGGCAGGGGGGGGAATGAGATGGGCTTTAAAGTCCCTTTCCACCCAAACCATTCCATTCTTCTATGATTCCATGATCCTGGGTGCTTAAGGGTCCGGCTGATCCCCAGCACATGTGTCACTCATTGACTCTGCCTGCTGGGATCCATCAGCAGGAGCTGCTGGAGCTGCTGCAGGGTCTGTCCCTGCTCCAAGGGTTGGCACAGGCTGCTTCTCCTGGTCCCATGTCTTCACTTCGCTTGATCTCTGCTTTAGCTTTGCCTGCTCACACAGTAAAGAACCACGAGCAAGGATTACATTATGATGTCTGTGCCACACTCCCTGTGAGCACCTACACGCCCCCCACACGACAGCCCACGTAAAACTGAGGTGTAAATGACCTTTTCTGCAGGTTACGTGTTGCAATGCATGAGAGCCACACCCAAAGCATGCCCTGACTCTAGAAACACAACACGGAATGAACCTGGAAAAACACCAGCATCCTGGGGAGCTATGACCAAGGACAGAGCTATGACAGACTGTCTTACAGCGTTACCAAAGACCTCCTTACAAGCTCTCTGGTTTGAAAAGACATCACTGGTGCTGGTGTTGGGGAGAGCCCACGAACTGCCAGGCACTGCCACAGGCGGCTGTTCTCGGCAGGAACTACTAACGGGAGGATGCTCCACGCTCACTCTTTAAGCAGTGACACGTAAAAAGCCCAACCTGGAGATCAGCTGACACACTCACTTTGCAAAAAGCTCCAAAGCAGAATTCCTTCTAGAGGAGAGATCATGGTTCGCTCCTGAGAAGGCAGAGAAAGCGAGCAGCAAGCCAAAAACCTGCTGCTGTTTTCCACTGAGGAGTGGAGTTGGAGTTGGCTTGAGGCTGCTGCTCCGACCCCAGGGTGGCACGGCCCAGGTCCCTCAGGCCCCTCAGAGCCCCTGGAGTGTGCCCAGGCCCCCGCAGCAGCACCCAGCCAGCGCAGGCCGCAGCAGGGCCTGCCCGTTCACACCCCACAGAGCCCACTGCTGCGGGAAACCGGGCTGGTGGGCACCCAGCAGGGAGGGCACAACAGCACGGGCAGTGTCACGCACAACAGGGGTGCCACCCCTGCGGCACTGCCCACTGCTCCTCAGGAGCCACGCGCTGCAGGGTACAGCACAACTACAGGCTCAGGACCCGTCTCATCACAAACAGCACCCAAAAGGTCATCTGAATCACTGGTTTTGGCTTAGAAAATTTACTTAGAAATAACTACTCTGCTCCTGATCTCGCTTGTTTCCTAAAAGAATATCAACTATACAAAAACTATCTACATACTTTTGGAAACTATACTGCTTTTAACCTCTTACTCATGTATTCAGAAGAGCCCAAGAGTCAGCCTCGCTTTTGTTTTCTGCTTCCTGCACTGCAGCTAAGACAAATCCCTAGCTTTAAAAAACATGCAATAAAAAAAGATGCAATAACTAAATAACAACTTCAGTAGTACTACAATGACCTAAATATTTTGGCTTAAAGCTTTAGTACTACCCGAATTGTAAGAACAACTACTTGGTCAGACCTATTAACAAATATCACAGAAGCATGAAAATTAGAGGCTTATGAATTCAAGATTCAACATTTAATTAAACACCTAGAAAAGTCACTAAAATCTTAGGTTATACATACCAAGATAAGCTCAGTGTAGAATCAGCAGCAAACTTTTTCTTTTATATGTAAGACTACTAGAAAGACACAGAATAAAGATTTTAGGAGACCCAGGTAGGTGAACCCTTTCTGCACAGAAGTTTGAGGCATTTGCACAAGCTTTAATCTTGCTCTGATGTAAGAGCTGGCCTCGTTTCATCACTGTCCTTTAACTGCAAAAGCAAGTAAAAAGCTAGCAAGTATGTTCAAAAACTTGAAACCACTTTTAATTGTTCTCTAAGTGTGAAGAGAACAGCGTGGTTACTCCATGCAAAGGAAAAAGCTGTACTTTAAAAGCACATTCCTTATGAATATCGTCTGTCCCCACCTAGACACTGGCTCTGCAGCTGCCACTGCCCAAAGGCACCACCAACAAAGCTGCTTTCATCATCTCAGACCTTGCTTTTTCTCCCTTTCATACCAATAAAATGTCTTTCAGATGCAAAAATTGTCTTACAACTTGTGGCCAAGCTGCACTAATTTAAGAACTTCCAGTCTTCCAAGATTTTGGAAAACATTGAGTACAAAGGCACAGCACACTTATAGTGTATCTCTCAATTACAGATATTGGGGCAAGGATGAGCTTGTTTCTCACTTTTTCTATTGAGATATTCTTTCCATTGATCCCTGTGCCTCATTCAACACTATATGTAGTTTCTTCTACAGTGATAAGAAAAGCATGAAAAATACCACATGCCTTCCCGTACAACCCTGTGGTTTCCCTTCCCTCACATTACCCAAAAAAAGACCAGAAAAAAGCCACCTTTCATTTTTCAGATCCAGTGATGCAGCACATCATTTTTAAGGGTAGTTCTTGTATGGGGGTTGCTTTGGTGTGGGGGCTTGAAATGATCCTGCAGAACAGGCACGGAGCCTAACATGGCTCTGGGACACACAACGGGGAACTGGGATTTCTGGGTTTAGGAAAACCTCAATCCATTTACAGAATGTAAATGGGGTGTGATCACAGACAATCCTTCAACTGACAAACTAACGAATGAAAACTGAAAATTTTCACCCCTTGCTTTGATTAGGGAAATCTTGACCATGCCTGTTGCAAGATAACATGGCTGGAAACCTCCAAAATTACCCGTGGAACTTTTGAGAGAGGTTAATAATGGACTATTTGAGCAATGGAAATTGAACAGAGAAAGTATATCCTGCCTTAGTCTCCCAAAGCTGAATCTGAAAGTTACCAAGGACAGTAAATTCTGTAAATTCAGGTGGGTGGCAAATACGTTTCCCATCGATCACACCCCTGGGTGCCTTTTGCTTGCATTCAGTTGAAAGGTAAGAAAAAGCACTTGGCCCCTTGAATTAAAGGCCATAAAACCCAAAGAGAAGCTGCCTCTCCTTTCCAGCACAGGGAGGCACCATTTATCAAAACTATGGGATGAAAATCTGCCACTGGCTCCAAAAGCAACAATCTCCCTGAGCACTAAAACTTCTCAGAAAACAAGTAAAGCCAAAAGGATTTTCCTTTAAAAATCTCATTTCTTACAGTCTTCAAGAACTTGGAAACTTTGCAAGGTGCATATAATAGAATCTTACATGCTTATTGAAATCTGAATTTCGTGTGCACTTTTACTTCATTTCTTCCTTCCGTGGGTGTTTATCCATGTTTGGATTGGACTAGATGGTACTACCATGAATTCTGAATTTAACACACGCTTGTGAATGAAAATATTATTCTGCCTCTTCCTTAGATTTTGGGAGTTGCAGATAAATCCAATCAGCCTTTATCATCAACCTCACCAGGTGAAAAGGAAAAGCAGCCTCTAAGAGCTACAAACTAGATGCTGTTAAGTACAGACAGACGCCACACTCGTAGAATTTGGCTGGAATGACTTTAAAGCCCGTCTTAATTCCAGAAGCATGGACACCTTCCACTAGACCAGGAAGCTGCTCCAGGCCCTGTCCAACCTGGCCTTGGGCACTTCCAGGGATGGGGCACTCCTGCTCTGTATGACACCACAGCCATGTTCACCTGCAGAAAATGGAAGAGAGACCTTCTGGAGCACGGCACAACCCAGCTTGGAACAGGCTGGGGGCAAAGGCAGGGAGTGCAGCCAGACTTGTACAGAACCCCGCTGTACTTGCAGTCACACACCAAATTAAAACCAGAAGGGTAAGTGACAGTTTAAAGCAGAAAATCCAACATCCAGTCTGAGTGCCTGTCCAAAAAAGGCCAGCTTTTCCACAATTAATTCCAAGTCATTCTTCCACCCTCCTGCACTCCTGCTCCCAGCTCTGTGCACGCCGGCTGAGACTTTCACTCCAGAGCTGTAGCAGGCGCTTGGGTTCTGTCCCTCTGAGTCAGTGGGACTCATCTCCATACCACTGCTGGAATTTATTCAGCTGGTTTCCTGGAAAGCTAATGACCCATTTCCTATCTCATCTTTCAAGTAAAGGGTAAACCAGGCTCCTCTTCAGCCTCTAAAATGGGACAGAATAGGAGTCGCTCTGCTTTTTCAGGTATGCTGCATCTTGTAGGAACACACCTACAGCACGTGATCGTTGTGCAAAATCCTGACTAGAAAGAAGTTTCTTACAGACATTAAGTAACAGCTTTCACTGTCACCTCAAAAGAACAATATCTGGAAGGTCTGCCTGGAAAAACTTCCTCAACAAAGAGGAAATCCACAGGGTGCATCCCGGGTGCCGCAGGGTCACAGCACTGCCACCATGCCCAGCACTGAGCTGTCCCACCTGCCTGGGGGAGGAAAGAGATGGAAAAGAAGGGAAGGAAGAAAGTGCATTTAAACAAACAAATCCAAAGTAAATGACTACAAAGCCTCATCCCCTGGACAGATGTCTGTTTACAGAAATGGGTAGCCAGGATATGGTCAAGCACATCAAGCACCTTTAAGAAAAAACCTTCAGAGAACTTCAATTTTTCATATGCTGAACTGTTTTGGAGATGCACCTGTTGAAATTACTGGTGTTGGGTGCTTGAAATTTTTCCACTTCTGCAAATTTTAAAAAAATTAATTCCAACACACAGCACGTGACAGAGCAGAGCTTGGTCCCCTACTGCTTCTGCTGCTGAGATTGCAGAAATGGAAAATCATCAAGACTTTAAGGGCATTTCCATCTTTGCCCGCTGTGAGATCCTCGTCCTTGATTGTTTCCTGTCTGCTAGCAGAGACACTAAGCATCATTCTTCCACCAGCAGTGATGACGCCTCTGGCACAGTCTCTCAGGACATACCACTCTAAGTTGCTTTAGCAGGCACTTTCAGCTGATTCCTGAATTTCACCATTGCACCCTGAGCCCATAACTCCCACCACCGCCCTGGACCGCTCCCTCTTGGGCGTAGCACTCCTTAAGCATCATTAGACAATTCACCCAACAAACAACTCCCATCGTAACTTTAGCCCATGCCTCATCAAACTGAGAGCACAAATTTTTTTAATAAACTCTTTTCACATGACCAACTCCCAGTCTCCTAATTATTACTGCCATGTTTTAAAATCCGTTTCACTCACATCCTGAATAATCCCCATGTAGTCCCACCAAAATCCCACAAAGCAGGATTATCTCTGCCACAAGTCATCTTTTTCAAGGCCCCAGTCCAAAACCTAGAGGAATTACTATAAAATTTTCTTTTCATTTCAGAGGACTTTAAATCATTTTACTGCTTACAATGTGTGTGTATTTAAAATATCTTATGGATCTTAAATAGGTGGAAAAATGTATTTTTCCATAGGTCTGGTTAGAAAAACAGGCTTGTGCTGCACAGCTCAGAAGACACCTTTGAAACTGCTAAGGTTTCCAGACTAGTAGTGCTGCAGTGCATGTGGTCTGGCTTTCTCCCACTTCCCCCTAAATATCCTCCACACACCTTCTGCCAGAGACACAAACTGTCCCCATCGCTCACAGGAGTCCCTGCTGACTCATTTTTCCATTATTTCACTATGACATTCATTTCCTTCAGGTAGGAGTAAGGAATTTCAAGTCTTGACATTTTATTCACAATTTCATCCCCCAACAATGACCAATTTTCATTAATTTCTACTCAACAAAGACAAAAGATGTTGTGATGGCTTGCAAAATGTAACTTCGTGAGATATAAATATATACAGAGATTTTAAGGGTGTAAAAATTGTTTTGAAAAGCATTTTCATCCCCAACTAAGTGTTTAGGCAGTTGATTCAAACTTCACAAGAAAAATCCCTGCCCTAGCAGTTTCAAACACAGCCTCGATTTCCCTGGGAAGACCACCTGGAAATCACCCACTGGCATCATCTATTCTCTTCTTAGGCATTGTTTGCTGGAGGGGATGCACATTACCAGGTCAGTAATTACATTTATTGATTTTTAGGTCATGATATCGCCCAAGTATTGCCCCGTGTACAACTACACACAGCTTTGAGAGTTGGCTGGTTCAGTCCTACCTCATCTTCCCTAAGAGCATGGGAGCTGGAAGCAGTTTTAGGTGGAAATCCCAGGCTTTGCATTCAGTAACCGAGACGCCGCGTGGGACGCCTTCCTGGTTTTCTCTGGGATTCATTTCTCCAGCTGGTCTGACAAGGCTCACCCCCACTCACCCATGGGGAACCACAGACAGCAAAGAGGCTCCCAGGCTCTACCCGGGGGTGCCTGTGCTGAGGGCAGGTTCTTGAGGGGTTATAGAGGCACCTGTTTGACGGGGTTTGCATATTTTCAGCATAATTTTACATCTCACATAATTCTTGTCCTTGTTTAGTTCTCCTCTCATCCCACAAACAACGTGAGCAGACAGACTTTCGGAAGTCAGAAAACCTGTAGAACTGTACCTGTGTTGATCTAGAAGCTGTAACATGGAATTGTGGAATATCCAGAGTTGGAACAGACCCACAAGACTCACCAAGTCCAACTCCTGCCCTGCACAGGACATCCACAGCCTTTAATGCTCAGCCCCTCATTTCCATTCATTACATTGTGCTTTAGCTTAAATGTTGTCTAAGTGAACTACAAGGCTTTACAACCCATTTAATTTCAGACAAATTAAATTATCATTAAGGCAACAAGAAATTAAATTACACCATCATGAAAACAACTAGGAACTACACCAAGCTCTCACCTGAAGTAATACTCGGGATTTCCTGTCTTGAGGCTACTGGTATTTGGGCCAATATGAGTAAGCATCCCAAAATGCACAAAATTTGGAGAGTGTTGCTGGCTCCTTGGGCTTGCTGTCTCCTCATCTCCCTCCCTCACTAGTGCTGTCCCATTCCAGCACTATGGACTGACAGTTCTGCTGACAAAAAGCAAGTCTTCCCCTTTCCTTCTTACTAAGGACACCCCTGCATCACCTGTGGAGGAAAAGAACCCCAAAAGCTGCCAGCCCACCTGAAAAACACATCTAAGCTTCACAAAGCCAGCTAAAAAACGTGATGCTTATTCGAGCTACAGACTCAGTGCTTCCACATGGTCCCTCTCAGAATGAGGGGAGCTCCTCTGCAAATACATCACACCCGGGTGTGTGAGACAGAGAGGCAAGGCCTGAATGTCACAGACTCCAGCCTAACATCGGCACTAGGTCTGGTGAGTTGGTACTTTGTTTCCATTTAAGATGCTCTTCACAGTTCTTTTTCCTCCTCGGAAGTGCTAATTCACAGGCAGCCTCTGTATAAGGTGCCTCATTAATTATCTTTCCAAGCAGAAGCTTAGAGTGGGGGACCCTCACAGCAACAACAGCAGACGTGAGCCAGGGGATGAGCACAGGATTTTAATTCTTCTTCCACAATGATTTCCCTCTGGCGCTTGCCTGTGCAAAGATGTGACGGGCAAACAAGGGCTCTGTCTGGAGCGCTGCAGAGCTCTCAGCATGACCAAGGCACCCCCTCTGTGAGCTGGAGGCAAGTCTCAGACACACACATCCAGCCCTGCTTCACACACAGGGATTTCACAACCTCTCAGCATTAGCTCCCATCTAATTCTAGATGATGTCCAGGGTGAAGACCTGCATGATTTCCCCTAAACTAATAAGCTCCCTGAATTTCCTATTTATTTTTTTTTTCAGTAAATAGACATCAACCTTTTCAGGTGCTCACAACTCAGGGACCAGAAACCTGAAATGCTGAACTGTGGAAATGCAATTTTGGCTGCAGCATGCGGATGAATGTAAAGAAAAATAGAAATCCATGGGGACTGCACCCTCCTGGCTCTGATAGGACTTGAAACCACCCTCAACAGGGCAGGAAAAAATGACAATACCGATAGGACACTGTTGAAAAATCTCAGCGTGTGATGTCAGTAGCTCTGCTGACTGCTTTTTGGGTAAAAGCCATTTAATAACTGGGCATCCTTCCCAATAGAGGAATCTCTTGAAAGACCCACTGTGATTTCAAGAGTCCTAATAGAGGAGCGGCTCAATGTTTGCACTCCCTCTGCACCACAAAAGAATCCCAAAGCAAAGAAATCCAAGGACAAGCTGGGCTGTGGGCACCACCCAGGAGTCCCCCT
Source organism: Platysteira castanea (assembly GCA_013397175.1). Classification (NCBI taxonomy): domain Eukaryota; kingdom Metazoa; phylum Chordata; class Aves; order Passeriformes; genus Platysteira; species Platysteira castanea. The sequence goes on along the minus strand of VYXC01006791.1, from coordinate 13,102 downwards.
CCGGCCCGAATCCTCAGCACAGTTTGATCTCCCAGCCCACAACAGAGAGGGCTCTCGCAGGCTCCACATGCATCATACATCAAGTGCTAGAACTGGGCTTCCTTTCCTCATGCAAACTTTTATCCCAATTGTAAATCTCCAGCCTTGAAATTTGCTTTGCAAATACTCTACCTGCTGCCTGAGCAATAAGCAGCACAGGTAAGAGTAAACTGTGTTTCATACTGAACTAGTAATGTAACAAAAAGACTCCCTAAACCCCAGAATTACACTCTTTTCCTTCATAGTTTAATAGCAACATATGTAATTTAAAGCCTTTTTTGTTTGTTTGCTCCGTCTCTCCTAACATTTATATAAAGAACTGTCCTTACACAGTCAGACTGGGTTACCTCAGCACCCACCTGGCAGTGCTGCCACTACCTCCAACGGGCTTGGCAAAGCATCGCCCCATTCGTATGGTGCAGGTTGGATTCACACCGGCAAAGCGCAGTGCCTCGGAAGCTGCCGGGTCTGGAGAACCGCGATCTGTCACACGGACAGATGCAGCCGCAGCGCTCCGCGCTCTCAAGTTTCACCGTCTACTTATCGCTCCCTCAGCGGGAACTTCTAGAGTATCGCCCTTAAGAAAGTGCTCCAAACTCCATCGGAGGCTGAGAATCAGCCCAACCCGCGCTGTGCCGCCGGCTGCCGAGCGCTGCCTGGGATGCGCGGGGCTCCCGGAGCGCTGCCGGCGGCTTTCCCGAGCCCCCGGGTACCCGGAGCGCTGCCCGCGGCTTTCCCGAGTCCCGGAGTACCCGGAGCGCTGCCAGCGGCTTTCCCGAGCCCCCGGGTACCCGGAGCGCTGCCCGCGGCTTTCCCGAGCCCCGGAGAACCCGGAGCGCTGCCCGCGGCTTTCCCGAGCCCCGGGGCTCCCGGGGCGCTGCCGGCGGTCCCCCAGCCCCGTACCTCGGATGTAGGCGCACTTGCCATCGTCCAGCGGCGCGGAGGCAGAGGCGCCCATGGCTCGGTGCGGAGCTGCGGTCCCGCCGCGGTCCCGCCGACCCTGGGCCGCTCCCGCCGCTTCCTCCGCAGGCACCGCCCCTGGCCCTGGCCCTGCCCCGCCCCGCCCGGCCCGGGAGGGACCCGGGGGGGACC
>VYXC01006791.1:0-11690 GCA_013397175.1 Platysteira castanea | reverse complement strand
GGGACCCGGGGGGGACCCGGGAGGGACCCGGGAGGGACCCGCGGCTGCCCCGCGGCGGACTCGGGCCGCCAGGCACGGCTGTCCCCGGCTGCTCCCTGTGCCCCCCTTCTGCTCTGCCCAACTGTCACTCGTCACGGCAAAATCCACATCCCGTTGGAGACACGCTTACAGCCTCCAGATTTCGCTAGAGGCCACTTTAAAGACCGTGCCACAGTAAAAGCACAGTTAAACAGGACCAAAATACCTCTCCTGGAGGTGTCCAAGAGGCAGCTGGGTCTGGAACTGGGCTTAGGGGTGGTAGTGGCACTGCTGGGGTGATGTTTGAACTCGATGATTATTTAGAGGTCTTTTCCAACCTTGATAATTCTATGATTCTGTGATTAAAGGCCCTGGCACAGGTTGCCCAGAGAAGCTGTGGTTGCCCCATCCCTGGAAGTGTCCAAGGCCAGGCTGGACAGGGCTTGGAGCAACCTGGGATAGTGGAAGGTCTCCCTGCCCATGGCTGGGGGTGGAATGAGATGATTTTAAGATCCCTTCCAACCCAACCCATTCCATTCTTCTGTGACTCTGTGATTTATGGCTCAGTCTTCAGGGCCATATTGTCTCACTCTTCCCAGGAATATTGCATATTGCTATTGCATGTTTGATTATAAGATGAACAATAAAGCTACACAAGCAGGCACTAAAATACGCATCACTTCAGTAAATATTGTCCAGTGATTGAAACAACTTCCTGAAACAGGCAAGAGCACCAGTCTGCAGATCCTCAGCACAGCAATGGAAGACAGTATGGAACAGATAGCCAAATTCTCCTGCCTCTGAATAATAATTTCACATCATACCCAGATGTGACTTTCTAAGGTATTTCCTTCTTTTTTGCTATTTTATAACATTAATCCAGCTGACTGGCCATGGGCAGGGTGCCATCCCTTATTGTGCCTCATATGTTTCGTATGGAGCTGATGAGTTGCAATGAATGTGGATTTTGCTGACATGCTGGAGGGTCACAGTGACTGGAAGTTATGCATTTTACCCTTAAATACTTTTCATTCAGCTTGTACACATCTGCCACTCACTGTGAAATGGCTTTCACACAGTTCAGTTTTGCTACCATGGGCTGTGGGGTTGGTAGGTTGAATGCCATGCCACTCAACTGATCACAGAATGGTGAAACATTTTCGGGCTGAATCTTTTTAAACCAACACTGAACTTGATCAGATTTGAAATACTGCAGATGATATGTAACATCGAGTTCAGTATTGTGCTAAACAACCTCTTTCCTTCCAAAATGCATGTTCTCTGGCCACACACTGGTTGTATCCAAGTGTGATGGAGCAATTGCTTCACTACCTCAAGGAGAGCAGGCTCACTCAGAGCATCACTGAGCCAGCATCTCACAAGTCTATAGAGACTTCAGCTGAGCTGAAACATTAAATAAACAGCTTAACCTGTTGACCGTTCTAGAGGTCAAATGTGAACCAGGCTCTGTTTTGGATATATTTGGTTGTTAGGCTCTGCCTGAGAGCTCTCAGAGAAGTGACTGCTGTGGTTTGTTCCCTGCACCTCTGTGAGCTGTGTGAGCAGACACCAGCGAGGACATACTGGTTACTGGTTTGCATTTTGAAGGCATTGACTCAGAGGAGAATTTGGGCTCTGCTCAGTGTAGCATATCTTTTATCAAATGTAGCTGAGGAGCTTTGCATAACGTACAGTCATGTGTAATGGGCAATCTGGGCATGTGTAATCTCTCCAGGAGTCTGGAGAGATAAACCATGGGGAGTTCATGAGCCGTGAAGTGGATTGCAGCTCTGTCCCATCATTTAGCAGATGAAAATATGCCAAATCCCAGAAGCTTCATACCCCAGAAGAGATGTCAGTGTGCGCTGAATGGGAAATCTCCCTGTCTAATTACAGCTAGGGTGAAAACAAAATGAGAACTGAGGAGTTTATTTAGTTATAACATTCTATACTTTGGTACTACCTGATCCCCAAGATCCCCAGGCATTTCACAAACACTTGCTAATTGAAGACTGTGATTTCCTTTTTAAGATAGAGAAATGCTGTGATTTAATGGCAAAGCTTGTGTCTTTAGCATCTTAAAAAGACACCATGAGAAATGTGAGCCAAATCAGGAACAAAGAGAAATTATCCTCTTTCTGTACTGCTTAAAACCAAGACCATCCTCCTTAAGATAAGAAATTGGCCATATTAAATTTTAAGCTGATGTGACACCTGCACTACAGGTATCAATTATAAAGTAAAACAATCAAAAGAAAAATACCACCAGCACCAAAACAAGTATTTTCCCACTTTTTGTCCTATGAAATTCTGGTCTTTGAGGGTTGTGTTTATCTTTACACACACCAAAATTCCTTCTCTAAACACCTGTTTTGTACTATATCCTAAAGGTTGTATTATATCCTAAAGGGCAAAATGAAAGTGAATTCCTGAGTGAAGAGGATCAGGAGAAGCCCTTCTTTCCAAACAAAGGTGTTATGGACAATTTTGGCTTTCTTGGGCCAGTAATGTAATGTAAAGTTATTAAGTTGTTAAAAGCATTTGAATGTACGGGAAGCGGNCTGATTATGTTTTTAACAAAGGGATGAAGATCTACCTCTGCTGCCTCCGTGACTTTCACTTGTGGCAGAGTGACATGGAGAGTGACATGGAGAGGTGGTTTCTTACATCACCACAGTCCAGGCTTCTTCATGCTCTGGACCCACGAGGTGGCCAGTGGAAGTACTGGGAGCTCTGGTACTCAAAAAGTGCAGTGTGCTGTCACTGCTGTATTCCGCTTTGGGAGGGAGGGAGGGAGGGAAAGGAGGGAGGGAGAAGGAGGCTGTCTCCATAATCTCATCTGTTTGATCTCCCACTGTGATGGAACCCTGATGTGCCCCAGACATGACAAGATCCATTCCCAGCGCCTTGGGCACACCATGGAATGATGTGACTTCCAGGGGCTGTTAGTCAAACACACAGTCCTTAACACAACCACACAGCTGACAAACTGCAGAGGCATCATCAGAGGGACTGATAAAATCTTGTCCACCTTGCGGGCTGCTTTTCCTTGTGTGATTTTAAAGGGGACGTGCCAAGGAAGCAGCTTCTCAGACAAGCTGCACAAGAGCACTTGGCTGTACCCTTTGCTCCAGAGGGAGCCCAGGTTCACCCTGTGTGTGCTCCTCTACAGCCCTCTTGGTGCCTCAGAGACATGGTTTGTTATCAAACAGAAGCATTAAAGGTGTGTGAAATCCACTGGGAGAGATGATTCATTATCCAAAACTACCTTATAGGATTTCTCCAGGGGAAAGGAGCCATTTAAAGACCGCTGACTTTGTAGGCAGCATAACAAGGTGCTGTTGACACAGCCAGATGCAAATGTAATGCAACTTTAATGAATAAATAATAATTATCTATTGCTAGAGGAAACTCGCAATCATTATTGTCTGAAAGACAAAATCAGGGTGCAGACAGTAGTCCTGAGAGATGTGTGATAAAATAAAAACAGCCCTTTTCTCAGGACAGACTGTTGGTTGAATCCTTTATTCCGAATCCTTTCCATGTAAGTAAAACAAAACTGTTATTCTTATGAGTTATTTTCAAAAGGTTAGGAGGTCTTAAAATCTAGCTGCAGAAGACACTCTAAGGTAATCACAGCTGTTCTGGCTGGAGAACCAAAAATAACATTTTGATGAAATACCCTTTAAAAAAAAGTGAGGAGTTGGTTATGCTTTAGCTACTGCCCTAATTCTGAGACCAACCAGGATGGAGCACTGAAAACCCACAAGAGAAGAGTAGATTGTGACAAGTCTCTAATCCCAGAATCATGAAACAGCCCAGGTTGGAAGGGGACCTCAAAAGACCCAACCTCTCCTGGGAAAGGGAGTCTAACACCCCGTGCCATTGCACCTTGAGAACTTCAGCAATGGAGACTCTGCCACACCCCTAAGGAGGTTGTGCCAGTGAATGGCTGTTCTTGCTATAAAAAGTATCTTTCTTGTATCAAGATAAAATGAAAAAACATGGTGTGGAGACAGTATATGAAGTGCTGCTTCATATATGAACTGAATGTTCCAGGAAAGAGGTAAAAATGGCGTTTATGGTCATTATTCAAATGAAGAAATCAGACAAAACCCCTTATTTTTGTAACTGCAAAGTATGGATGGCAGTCTGAAAAACTCATGAAGTAGAAAAATCAAGGCAAAGGAATATTTCAATAGCAGATCATGGTAAAATATATCATTTTATCTCTAGTTCTACCTTTCAAAGGTTATGTGGATCAAAATACAATCAGACTGCTGAGTGCAAAATTGAATGTAGAATGAGGCTTTGCTACTTGTCTCTCTTACTCCTTATTTTCTTCCCAATTACGTTTTATTATGTTGCTCACATTCAACATGCCAACAACATTCACTGGAATACTCATTGTAAACCAGTCCTCATAAAAAATCAAATTATAAATTACATTCATCATTCTACCCTGCATGGTTGCAAATTGTTTAGAAACGTCAATTTTGCCCACAGAATTGAATGTGATACATAATCTGAGAGGGTTTTGGAACTCTTGCAATAGAACATTCTGATAATGCATTCTTGGTGCCATGGCAGAGTTCAGTACTTCTCTACTTGCATTTAGTAAATACATACACACAAACATAGCCCTAGCCCATAGCAGGGCTCAGCTGGACATCAGCATTCCTACAAATTGAGAATTTCCATCCTTGATATCCACACAACACACATCTTGGGCCTCAAAAAATAAATGCTTTTGAGTGGAAGGTAGAAAACTTGGGGTTAAATAACTCTCTTTTCTTCATTGTCCAAGAGTGGGGTGGGGTGATGAAAGCTTCCCAGTAACGAGGACAAGAAGCTTCTCCCTCTTCTGACCCCTGAGATTCTGGAGTGGGAGGATTTGAGCAGCTGGGCCTTTAAGACACCAGGTATGCACAGCAAAAGAATGCTGCTTCCCTAGAATTCCTTCTCAAAACTAAGGGGGCCAGCACAGTGCTCATGGTACTTACTTGAGAGAGCTCTGTTCTTTTAGTTTCTGCCCACAAGGGCCCTTCAGTGGCTCTTGGGTTCCCAGTTCTCATGGGGTACAACCAAACACTTGCAAATCTATTCTGAGCAAGTGATATTCTTTACAACCAAATACGCAATCTGTTAGTACTTAGGGCACATTACCAACTTGCATGTCAAGACTGCTTTTTAAAACAGATTCTAAAATTGATTTACTACAAATAAACAGGTTCTCCCAAGTACAGCTCCAGGCAGCAGCTGTGGAGAAGGGAAAGCACTGCAGACCTGGAGTACTTAAGCAAAAAAAACCTCCGAAACCAGTAACCACACAAGAACAAGAGACTCTGCCTTATCTTAATATGAAGTAATTTCTCTTCAAGCCCTGTGATGAGAAGTGCCCCTGGCCTTGTCTCCTCCCCTCCCTGGTTTTCCTGCGGGAGTGCTGCTGGCCCTGTCACTGCCATGTCAGGAGCCTGATGGGAACACTGTTTCGAGCTTATTCTTTTGATGTCAGCCTCGTGGCTCTTTGGAGTCTCCTGGAAGTCTGCAGGGGCAATGCTGGATCTAGAAGAACAGGAAAGTAAAGAGATGCAGCAAACCCAGAACCACTGGGAATCGGTAGGGGAGTGAAACAGATTGTGAGGACATGCCACGAGACTGAGGGCATCTGGGACAGGAATAAACACTCTGAACAGGGATGCAAAACTCAGTCTTAAAGATGTGGTTCTGGGTTTTATTTCCTATAAAGTAAGGAATCCTAGAGCTGAGAATCACCTCCAGCTGTTGCACACTCCATTTGCCTGCCCCAGTGGCCAAGAAATTACATGGTTTTGTATATATGTAGATTAAAATAAAATACATGTGTTGAACTTTCCTGTTTTTTAAATACAAAAAACATATTTGGTAAATTCAAACAGCATTTCCTTCTCTGCTTAGTAACTAGTTATGAAATCTGTTAAATGACAAATGAGGTGATCATTCCTGCTCAGCTGCCATTAGAGGCTGTATTTTAATTAGTTAGGACATTCATGTCAAAACAGCTAATGCACAGGCCCTCACAAATTCATTGTTGAAGCTCCTTCATTGTCAAACAAGACTCATGGGTGAAAATAGAGGTGGTGCACAGAAACCAGTGAATAAACCACAGCTGAGTGCCCTTCCCACTGCCCAGTGCTCCCACGGCTACAGAACTGCAAACAAGAAGGCACGGCCCAATCTGCTGATCTCAGCAGAAAATCCAGAACAAAAATCCATCTGTTGGCAATCCAGTGGGTTCTTTACCACTTCAAATGGGCAGCCACACCTGCCTGGGAACACCAAAACCTTCCTAAGTGGTAGAAATAAGTTTATAGGGTGGGATTTGTAGGAGGCAGCCTGGTAAGAGGGGAAGGCTGAGGCATCTCACTGCCTCTGAACAGAGTTTAGTGAAGCAAGATGCCAAATCCAGAAATTAAACTTGTCATTTTCCCATCTTAACTGAGGAAATCATAGTGACTCTGCTTGGAGGAGTAAGAAATTCTGCTTCCATGTGATTATCGAAGGTATGACCGAAACTTTCTTCCCACGTGAGCTGCTGCTCCTGCATTATTAACAACCCCTCCGAAGTCCAGCAGGCGTAGGCTGCAGAAGCTGAACGATCCTGCAGACATGATTAATGAAGGAGAGGGCTAAATCCCCATGACATCTGGATTTGCTTCTTCTGGCCACAGATGGTTTGGGTTGCTTTTTATTCCAAGTATATTCGTTAGGACCAAGCATGGGGTTTAAACACAGCTTTCCTGTTCCAAGTCTTCATTTTCCATGGAGAAGCTTCTCCTCGGGAGCCTGTCCAGGAAGGCATATGTAGCAAATGAAGTGGGATTAGCTAAACTATCCTGCACAGGGAAGGGACTGCAAGAGTTCAAAAGGAGACACACAAAGCAAAATGGAATACTTTGGATTTTTGATGTGTTTTCCCCTCTCTGAAGTGACTGTCTCGTCTGTTTAATTTTCCTTCCAGATAATTTTATAAAAACCTTATCCCTCCTAGGTTTTGAACTTACAGTAGATGGATCACAAAGTGTTTACAAGTTTTTCTGTTCACTGAGTGTAGATGCTGAGAGTACAAGTCCATCCACCCAAGCCTGGCTCCTGGGCTGGGAAAGCCACCCAGAGAGCAGCCTCACAGCAATCCCACACCAATCCTGTCGGTGGGTGAGGCACCCCTGACCCCTGGGATCCTGCCAGCCTCCTGCTCTTCTCCAGCTCATCTGCACTCACCCAAAGCGTGCCTGGACAGAAGGAGGACATCACCTCCTCGGCAGCACCAGCACATCCTCATGGTGGAGCAGCCAGCAAAAGTCTTTCCAATTAATTATTACCATGACTTATCTGGGTGAGAAAACCTGGACACAAGGTTTTTCAGTATCCTTTAGGAGTGCAGCTGTAATTAACTGGCGTATTACTGATTTTCTTACACTCACTGTGTTGCTTGTCTAGTTGCTAACGTGGGTAACAATCTGCTTTTCTAGCACAGTACCTGCCTTGAGTTCTCTCTTGCCTCTCTAAATAACCAACAGAAGAAACAGCAGTGGCCTTGATTATATAGCAGTGATCTACTTAGAACCGATAAACTCTATGAAATCACTAGTAATTTTGAGGTTTTTTCAAAGCAATTTAAATGTCAGTGGTTTTTTGGCTAAGGAAAAATAGGAAAGCATTGTTATTGAAAACTTGCTTGCTTTCAGACACATCCACCATCGCAGGCCAAGCTGTTTTGCTGTGCAGTATTGAACTGGCATATTTACTGCATTAAAACAGCCCTCTGCAGATCAAAATAGATGATTTTATTACTTTTTTGATGATGTTTAGCAGAAACCTATATTCTCCTTGTTACCTATGCAGTTCAACTTTATCAGACTGGTTTTGACCAGAGTCAGTTGCACTAATGTTTCTAAGTGAAAAGCAACTATTGCTTTTCCTTCCTTTTTTATTTCATAATAAAGTTAGTATTTCCGTAGGCACTGGAATCCTCATTTTCCTGACATGAGAGAAAATAACAACATTTTTCTATTATCCCAACTTTGAAACATGATGATTAAAAGTATTATCATAGATCAAAGAAAAATCCAGTTTGGAAGGGACTTCTGGAGCCCATCTGCTCCAAACTTCTGCTGGAAGCAGGACCCTTGAGTTAAGCTGTCCAGGGCTCTGTCAAGCCAAACTTCTTGAATATTTCCAGTGAGGGAAATTTTACCACTTCCCTGGCAACCTAGTGCAATGTTTAATTGTTCTCACAGTGATTTTCTTCCACTTAAACCCAGACAGAATTTCTCCTTGGGGCAAGTTGTTTGTATTAGCCTTAATGTGTTTTCCCTTGATGTGTTCAGATGCACAAATTAGCTCTTGCCTATCTAAATAACCAACAGAAGAAGCAGCAGTGGTCTTGTTTCATTTCTGATGGCACGCTGGATGTTTAGCAGTTGAACTACCTCAAGGCTGGCTTTTGCCACATCTTTCAGTAACTGCTGGATAGAACTGGGGGGTTTTTCAGTACTCTGTCAAGGACCAGAGAGCCCAGGAATACAGAAGTGGGCAGGAGGCTGAAATCAGGGGTGTTATAGTTCTCCAACAGCCACTCAGCCCATTTTAAAATGAAGCTTTTTGAGCATTTTGTCTGTATAGAATAATTGTGCTGTAAGGATCCCTGCTGTGGACTGAAAGCAATATGCAAACCAAACCTCGGAGTCCTGCCAACAATTATCTTTTACTTGGCACACTGCCCAGCATTAAAATCTTGCAAAATTTTAGTCTCCATTTCTCTGGTATATTTCTGTAGCTATTTAAACAACCAATAAAATAAAGAAAAAAAATAAAGAGATTATAAAAACGTTTAGATTACGGACTAAGCATACATAAGGGTCTGGCTCTCTTTCCCCAAATACCTAAAGAATAACAAGAGGAAGTACTAAAAAGAACCAGCAATTTAAACAAAAGTTGCGAGGTCAAACTCTCCCTTGCTCCTCCTTCCTTCTCTTTATCGCGGGTCTCCATTTGGCTGCTGGCCCCCAGCTGAAGGCACTGGCTGCATTGTTAGTCCATGGACAACAATGGACAATACACCACAAAAAAGCTTGGGGGGCGCTTAGTGATAGCTTGAGCCTTTCCAGAGTTTTGCCTCGTGCAAAGTGAAAATCCTCTGAAACGAAGGAAAAATAAACCAAAGTTCATGTGGAATCATAGAATCATGGGATGGTTTGGGCAGGGATGGACTTTAAAGCCCATCCAGTGCCACCACCTGCCATGGGCAGGGACGCCTGCCACTAGCCCAGGTTGCTCCAAGCCCCATCCAGCCTGGCCTTGGACGCTTCCAGGGATGGAGAGAATTTCTCCCTAATATCCCATCTAACCCTGCCCTCTGGCAGTGGGAAGCCAATCCCTGTGTCCTGTCCCTCCATCCCTTGTCCCCAGTCCCTCTCCAGCTCTCCCAGAGCCCCTTTAGGCTCTGGAAGGGGGTCTAAGGTCTGCCTGGAGCCTTCTCTTCTCCAGGTGAACACCCCCAGCTCTCCAAGCCTGGCTCCAGAGTAGAGGGGCTCCAGCCCTGGGACCACCTCCATGGCCTCCTCCGGCTCCAAGACGGCCACATCTTCCTTGTGCTGTGGTCCCAGAGCTGGATGCAGTGCTCCAGGTGGAGCCCCTGAAGCACTAGCCCCAAGTGTGGTCACCATGGATGACAACTGTCACTAGATTGAGCTGCCCAAACCACAGCTGTGCCTGTGTTAGATGTGTCTGCAAAGGAGAGTGAGGAGAAGCAACTTGGCAGGGCTGTAACTGTAGCTCTGGGTGAGGCAGCGGTGCAGGAAAGGCACCAAGAAGGGTTATGAACCTTCTCACTAGTGGTGCACAGGGCTCTTCTTGCCAGTAAGCTCTCACAGCAAGGAAACAGGATTGGAGTTTGAATCTTCAGTTTAAAGAGAGCCCAGTGGCAGCTTGGCCTCAAGCAAGCACCTGTGCCAGCAGGTGAAGGGCAGCCCACCAAGTGGGAAGGTGCTTAGGAAGAACACTCTCTTTGAAGACAGGATGGGTAGAAGTAGCTGCCACTCAGTGCAGTTCCCCTAAATGCTGGATTTGCCATGGCAAAAGAGTCAGCAGATCTTGATAGTGCTCCAGTGTCCTGGCTCCCGAATGTTTTTGCTGTCTGCAAAAGCCGTGCACGGCTACAGCCCTGAAAATAAACACAGCCCAAGTTGTAACCTCATTCCACATTCTGGGAACACAGGCAGCCAACACTAACTGTAGCAATGTGGAGGCTTTGTAAGGGGATTTTCTAGTTTAACAAGCATCTAGTTCACTGTGGAGGGTGATTTCCATGGCTGGATTGAGGTAGTGGTGTGACACAAGAGAAATAAAGGAAGCTGTACACTTCCTACCCAGTTTGCTCTCACACATCTAATTAAAGAGGGCTGGTAAAGATTATACTCCTCACTGATTGAAGGCTGGAGTTGCTGACATGAGTGACAGCAATCAGATTTTCACTCATGTTGAATGCACTAGCTACCAAAACCATGGATGCTCAGTTGGCCACTCTAAGTCTCTGAAGTTATGCAAAATATAACCTCAACCAAAACTTTAAACCAGCTGTACTCTTCCTATTTTAATGAGATGTTTTCACACCAGAACTTACTGCTTGCAGTCGGGCGCCCTCTCCTGCACGTTCACCTCTGTAGCTGTTCTGGTGACAGAGAACCCCTCTTCCTCTTCTGCTTCCTCTTCCTCTTCCAATTCCTCTTCCTCTTCCTCTTCCTCTTCCAATTCCTCTTCCTCTTCCTCTTCCAATTCCTCCTTCTACTTCTTCTCCTGCTCCTCCTCCTCCGGTTATATCCTTCCATGCAAAAGTCCCTCCTGACCCCGCACACCTCCCTGTTTTTCAGATACCCAACTTGTGGCCACTCACTACACTACAGAAAGCTGCCAGGCAATCTTAGCTTGTTAATGAAGAGTTATATGGCACTTAGTTTTCTTTACAAAGCAAAATCATTCCAAGTATCCTCAGCTTAAAATCATAGAATCTCAAACTGGTTTGGGTTGGGGGGAACCTTAAGCATCATCTCGTTCCACCATCTCCCATGGACAAGGACATTTTCCACTAGAATCAGGTTGCTCCAATCCCTGAACACTTCCAAGGATGGGGCAGCAACTGACAGCTTCTCACCACCCTCACAGGGAAAAATTTCTTCCTGAAATTCAATCTATCCCTGCTCTTCTTCACCTTAAAGCCATCCCCCTTGTCCTGTCCCTCCAGTCCTTCATCCACAGTCCCTCTCCAGCTCTACTGGAGCACCTTTAGGCACTGGAAGGGGTACTAAGGTTTCCCTGGAGCCTTCTCCAGGTGAACATCCCCAGCTCTTCCAACCTTTACTCATAGGAGAGGTCCACTCTACTCATCTCCTTGGCCCCATGTGTTCGTTTTGCACAACCTCATTTTTGGTAGCGGCGGGGCAACAGAGGTGGATGCTGTGAGAAGCTGCAGGAAGCATCCACCAGGCCCAGCAGAGACAATCCCTGATGGCTCTGAGGATGGACACACTACTGGCCATGGCGGGACTAATTAGAGAGGCTGGTAAGGCCTCTGTGATCCAAGATTTAAGAAGAAAAAAAAGGGGGACACAGACTTTTCTTCTAGCCAGAGAAGA
>VYXC01006790.1:107950-168362 GCA_013397175.1 Platysteira castanea | reverse complement strand
GGGGGGGGCACCTCCACAAACTCCGGCACTGGGATTAATATAAAATAGATACGTATACTGTATTCTCCTCCACCCCCAATATTCTGATATTAAAGATCATCATTTTTGGCGTCCACAACTTAAAAAAGCTACAGACAAACAGAAAACTTCACTAAAAAAATGGTACTTGAACAACCTGAGATTTGAAAAAGATGGTTTGCAGAGTTTCTGGTATATCTAGGGAAAGGGTAAGAGGTGACTTGATTACAGCCTACAATTACTTACAATGAGAAGATTTCTGATTGCAAATAGCCCTTTAATTTAACAAATGAAGCATAACGAGATCCAATATTTGAAAGTGGAAGCTAGATGATTGATATTAGACTAGGTGCATATTTTTATCAGTGAATCTAATCAACTATTTGGACTATTTACCTAGGGAAGTGCTTGGTTCTTCATCACTGAGAACTTTAAATGAAAATTGTATGTTCCTGAAAGATATGTAATAGCTCAAGCAGAAATTATAGACTTAACTCAGGAAACACTTGAAGGAATTCTGCCTTGTATTATGCCATAGTTCTGACCAGTTGATTATTATGGCCCCTTTCAGTCCTGAAAGATGAGTGAAATTTAGTTCCATTAAAATCAATGTGAATTTTGTCACTGACTGGAGTCAGGTTTTTCTTATCTGAGTTTGCACTAGTCCACTTTACAGCCTCACTAACACAATAAAAATACCTTCAAGTATGTCGATGACTGAAATTCAGACTGAATCTGAGTCTGGATCTGGTTCCTGGATGTGAATCGATCAGAATCTCCGATCTGAATCGTTTATTCAAAAGGAACGAGCTGCTTTTATACACTTCTTTAAGGCACAGTATTTCCTTACATGGCAATTCTCACTACACAACCTATCCCGTGTTGCCACATCAGCAATGCACCTTCTAAATGTCCTTCTGTGGGGTGATCATGCGCTGTTGACCGTCTGTCAGCTTCCAGCTGGCTCCTCTCTGTAGGGGTCTGCGCTGTGACTCCTCTTCCCCCCAGGATCTGTGCTGCCCTGTGCTCCTTTGTGCTGCCATGTGCTTATCTCTCCCCATAAAGCATGCAGAAATCTAACCATATTTAATTGTCTTCAACACTCCTAGTGTGATGAAGGTAAACCATAAATGTAATACAAATCAGGCATTCCTAACAACTATAATACTTTTAGAAACTGGGGTTGAAAGACTGTGTTTAAACTAGTCTGCTACCGTGAAGTTTGAAGCACATACTTAAACTTGCCAGCTGTAAAGTGTTGCTGATTATAAATTAAGGCCGATATAACTGGAATTCAATAGAAGGAAGCAACTGCCCCCTCTTCCTTGTGCTTAAAAAACTGTTGTCTCCCTTGGACAATAAAGGAGCTTTTGCATGGTATTAAATTGTTCTTTCCTAATTTGTAATAAAACAGTCAATAAACCACTGTGTCAGAAGGTTGTCATAAAAAATGTATGTGGTAGTGTGACATTAATAATTAGATGTATTAAGAAATTTCAATGCAAGTTAAAGATACAGATTTAGGGTTTTCATTACTGCAAGCAAGAAATGATACAGTTATAAAAAAAGAAAATAAATCAAGGTTACAGACAAGCCAGTCTGAGCTATACTACATCCCTTCTCTCTTGGTATGAAAATAAAAGTATATGCAGTGGACTGAAGAGAAAAACCACAACTAATTTTCATAGAATCATTAAATAAAGAAAAATTAAAAAGGCAAAGGACTCACCACTGAAAGAGACCACAGTGCTTAAAAGCATTAGGTAGTCTGTCTGGTTTGTGTATCTAGATTTGCAGTAAGGGCAGAGCGGTTTTGAAATGTTTAAAGTTCTTTGTTACTAGGTTTACATAGGCAAAATGTCACTGTTACTGTGGAGCTGAAGCATCAGGTTTATCCATACAACAGCTCGCAGGGTAGGACAGAGCTATTACCTCCCATTCTGGAGGTGGGGACTCATGTGAGAAGAGCCACAAAACCAGATACCCCAGGCATTTCTGCTCCTGACCGCAGACTTGGTCAAGGGACAGCCAGAAGCATCTGTCAGGATGCCAATAGTTATGCATCCAAAAACTGAGCAAGCAGCTCTGCCACAGAGACTAAGATGCCAAACACTGTAATTGTTCAGTGTCAGTACTTGCTGAATATGAATGTCCTTAGAAAACAGCACGAATGTCTCATCTCAGCTGCAGGCATCCTAGAACCAGCAGTGTTGACACATGGACTGCAGGATAAAGAACATGTGATTTAGCCCTCCCTTTGTTTTGTGGTCTGGTAGACAGTGGAGACACAGACAAAGTGGTAGTGGGTCCACCTCCTGCTAAAGGGGTAGGAAGCACTGTGGGTATCACAAGCATTCATTCATCAGATGGATTAATGACCAAATTAATCAGACAGAGAAAAAACAGCTCCCTTACCCACCTCAAAGGCCATTAAAAGCTCAGCTATTGAACGGATGCATAATGCAGAAGGATGAGGCATATTTTGTGAGAAAAGCAATGCATGTGTGCCCCTGTCTGATAGATTTCAGAGACAGGCATCCTGTGTGGAATGAGAGCCCCAGAATCTGAGAAAGGTACAATGAATAAGAACACATCAGAATGGCATTTCCAGCTGCCTATATACCACCCCATACAAAGCATATCACTTTGTGCTGAACCTCTCCTGCATCCTGCATTAAGTAGCTGCATCCACTTAATCAACAGAGGAAATTATTAGAGGAACTTTGTATGTTCAGACTTCTTTTACCTGTCTTTTTGGTGCGAAGTCCATAAATCTCTGTCATAGTAAGAACATAAGTGCAGGTTTACTACATCGAAAACAGGCACGCCAGCATTCCAATTTATGAAATTTAAATCTTCTTTACAGGCAAAAATAACAAGTTTCATCATGTCCTTTGGGAACAGATTACATGCTAACAGTCCACTGTGAGATTTCCTGTATTGAATTCAGTAATACTGGAAGCACTTTGGTCAAGATAGCAGACTAGTCTTTTGTCTCTTTGTGAAGCTAAGTCTAATTTTAAAATAGAAATAACTTAAAGACATTTGTATGTATAATCCGCGTATCATTCTAAATGTTACATTATTAAAAACCCCTCAGGTAGGAGAGATTAAAAAGTCCTACTGAACTATTGCAATGAATATGACTTTTATTTATTATTAAATGGATATTAATGGACTAAAGAGTTAGTAAATACATTTTACGTAAAAATCATTTAGCCCTAATAGGGCAAATGGAAAGACAACATGCTAATTTCTAACTTGAAAAATTCTTCCTTTCACATCTTAGCTGCTTCACTTCCTTTTATATTGATTTTGGGCTTCCAGACAATGAGATTATATTTTGAAGCATTCACACAGGAGAGCATAAGGACAAAGCTATAACAAAACAATTAGAGTCATATAAATGAGTCTCTAAAGACTTGAGTAAAGCATTATTCTTTGCTCAGAATGTTATCAAATTTCTTCTTTCACCCATCCATCACATTAGGTGGTGTGAAAGTGTTTTAAGAAAGCAGGTATAGTTTTAGTCCACCAGAGAAGAAATAATTCAGAGTTTTGATGACCCTATGCTGAAACACCTTGTTAAAAAGGAAAAAAAGTTTCAGTGATCCTGTCAAACAATTCTTTGACAACTCTGTCATTGGGTTGCTCCTGTTAATAACAAAAGATAGACAAGGTAATGTGAAACATAACAGTAACCTTAATATCAATTACAACACCAAGTACTCATGACAAACCTTTGTGTCAGGATTTTCCGTAATTCAGTACTCATGCAGTTGAGCAATAGAAAATGCAGCCGGAATATAAACTATACATAAGATCTCATCTGGATAAAAATGAGACCCTGAGTGCTTGCACACAAAACTGGAACCTGTGCAGACTGAAGTATTTTTTTACAAAACCTAAATTTGCCATTGAAGGCAGAAAATTTCTTGTAGCTCTGCTTTTCCTTGTTTTCTGCTAGACCCATTAAGGGGCAAAGATGGCGTGGGCAGAGGAAGCTAAGAGGGAAATACTAAAATTGAGAGAGGTTATTTTCCTGAAACAAAGCCTTGTCTGTATGAAATATCTGCTTCAAAACCAAAACATTTCAGACAGACAGGGTGAACAGAGCATAAACTGACTGCAGGGACAAGACCCTGCACTACACTATTTCATATACTGGAAATGCATTAAGGACAGTCCTGAGGAAGATGGCTCAGTGAAGTTTTTTAGGGTTTGCTTTGGGGTTTTTCTGCCAATTTACAGCTGTGGGTTTCTATACAAACAAACAAGATTAAATGATAGTTTCAAAATAATTGATTTTTTTTTCTTATTGGAGTATTTTACTCTAGTCAAATGGGTTTTTGTATTGTTTATTACAATAATAATGAAATCCATTGACTGAAAGGTATTCAGAGGACACAGAAATGGTACAAAAGGACACAGAAAACCTTCACATTTCCTATATTTCCGTATGCTTTCTCTCAGATGACTGAGTACATTTATGTTGAGGAAGCAATACGTAAGAAATAGGATCTCAACAACTGTAGAATCTTTCTGGACTCCAAAAGGCGGACAGTACAGAAGCTGAAAAGTGTGAAGGTAGTTGTACTGGCAATATGCACTGAGCACAGTCTTGCTCCTCAGCTCCATGAAAAATTTATGTGGCTTGAAAAGTCCATCTCTAACTAAAAGGAGCTGACCAGGTGTCTGGAACTTTGTCTTGCATGGATACTTGGGACAAATACACTGAGATATATATCAGGTGGTTTTGTATGTTTTTGAAAGTCCCAAATCAAATACTTCAAGGGAGATAGGTTGCAGAATACTTGGTTTTCAGGCCTTGTTATTGCTTAGGAATAAAATAGGTAGGAAGCTAGATAATACCAGCGAGATCGAGGCAACCCAGGACATGTGTAGGAACAGAAATGCTGATGTTGGAAGTTATTTGATGTAAAAAACACATGAGTTATGAATTGTTTTCAGACATTTATAGGACTGCTGAATAAGTAAATGAGGACTTGAGAAGCTGGAGTAGGATGCCAGAATTCTGCATGTAGGCTTTACATTATATTTTCATCCCAGTTTGACAATTTCTCCACTTGAAGAACTGCAAAAGTGGAAGGATGGACATGAGTTGCACTCCCTGATCAAAGAAACTTTGTGTGAGTAGGGCTCATTTATTATAATTACCTCTGCATCACCCTGCCATTTGGTCTTCTACCTAGGGAAATGTTGGCTGCTTAGCATCAATTTTTGCTTCCATTTTCTGCTGTATCCCAGCACCACCACTACACCGTGCAGAAACTAGTTTTGATGTTTAAGCCAACATATGGCCATTAAACTATTGGCTTCAATTACAAACATAAGGACTCAGAAGTGTGACTTATTAGCATGAAATTATTAAGTTCCTCCTAGAAATGTGGCTTCATCTTTTCAGTCAAACAAAAATACACATAAAACTAGACTTACAAGATTTAATTTTCTTAGATGATACCCTTTTATTTCATCTATTGCCATGTTATGGGCACAGTTTAAAACCTTTCCATTAATAAAAATGTTATCAAATTTAGATAATTTTATCTTCACATTCCTGTGTCTCTCTTTTGATAAATGCTATATCTTGGTTTCTTATTTTATTTTTTTTTCTAAAAAAAAAGCTTGCAAATCACAGATTCTGAATCTTGCTATGTATACAAGATGAAGTTTTGTGCCAATGTAAATAAAAGAAAAAATCCTATCGAAAGCTCCAACTATTTACCTATAAACATTACTCTCAGGAAAGGACTTTGTCCCAGTGTTGTGGTGAAAACTCACCCAAAGTTTTTGAATTGCTTTCTTAACGGTGGTATACCAAGAATGTTGTTTCCTGTAAGCTCTTGTCATTCTTTCTGTATTCTGTCTAATGAATCTTTCCTGTCAAGTTTACTATTTCTCTTTGGTATTCTTACTAGCATTAGTCATTAAAAGAAAATTGGGCAAAGAGCTGGAAAACCTACCCCGGGAAAGACTTTATTTAGAAAGCACACACCATTCTACCAGAGTAGTTTAAAGTGCTGCAGTTATTTCCTCGCAAGCTTCAGTGTTTTGGATGATTAAAATAGGTTTTTTCAGTATCTGGTGAAAACAATATATTTCAAAAATAATGGAGAAAGTTCACAATACTTCAGATAGCCCCTGAATTCTAGGTTCCTAAAATCACAGAGAATAGAATGGGAGGGACTAAAACATTACCTAATTCCTCTGTGTCCCCAAAGCAGCATTATCGATGGTTACACATTTCTGATAGATGTCCAATCTTCGTATATCTTCGAAAATATTTGTGACCTTCTCCCTAATAAATAAAAAAGATTACAAAATAAAAATTAAATACCTTTCTCTATATGAAATAATGTCTTTTATTTTTACTTGTAGCTAGTCCTAACCTCTTTCTCAGCTATACATCTAGGAAATGCATCTAGGAAAATAATTATCTGTTCCCTTTTCACAGGACACAATGAATTCACATGATGAAGAACATACTAGCAAAGACAGCTGGATGGAAGAGTTAGAAGTTAGGAATAACTTAGCCTGGTGCTCTGAAAAGGAAAAGAGAAAGAAAAATATCTTTTGTATTTTTATCTTCTAGTTTTCTAAGACAACTTTTGCATAGGTTGTGACTAAACAAACATTTGAAAAATGGGGTTTGGCATAAATTTTCCAGTAGCATGTATTTATGATAAGTTGATTCAAAATTAATTCTAAGCAGAAAAATCAATTGTTTTGATACTAGGAAATTCCAAAAACTTCACAAGCATTTCTGTCTCGTAGCAAGACCTCTCTTTCTGTTTAAAATATACTTCCCTGAATTAATAATTTTCAATAATGTATCACTAAGAATAGAGGGTTGGTCATACATATGAATGGAGGATGTTTTGTATCGGAAAGAAAATTAAGTGCTGCTTACTTTGCCAGAAATAACTGCCTCTACCCTTGCCTCTCCTCCTCTGAAGCAGATTTATTATTGCCATTATTCATTCCTGTATGTTGTCTAAGGGAACACTTTTATGCGGAAATGTCACTTATTTTCAGATGCCAGTAACTCAAATTGCTTTACAGTTTCATTAAAAGTCACCATTGCTGCTGGCTGCTCAGCAGACATCTCAGCTAGTAAGCTCTGATGTGCTCTTTACAGCCAAGTTGAGAGGCAGTTTTAACTTGTGCTTTCCACTTGCCCTATAAATAAAACACTTTTAAGAGCTAAACGGTCCTGTCTCCTCTTCTTCATTACCAGGCAATGAATACCTGCCATTTTCAGAGCACTGCAGGACTAAGGACCTTTCCAGTCTCTTACATTTGAAAGCCCCAGCCTGACAGGCTGTGGCTGTGAACATGTACAGTGCTCACTTAGGCCTGACATGTCTCCAGCCCCCCAGACCGGCCAGCCTACTATGGGACACAGAGCACTTTTCCATTCTGCTACACCACGTAAAGCATTATTTTTTGTATGTGTCTATACATAAGATTGTGACCACATAACAGATAACTTGTTACCTTTTGACAGATAACTTGTTACCTGATTGGTTTCTATGCTAAAATTTATACTAAAATAGACAACATGCTCATTGGGTTTCAACTGCTGTAAAGGTTTTCTTATTGGTTTATAATTGTCATTCTGGGAAGACAAAGACTATTTGCCTATTTCCAAATGTAACCCGATCTAATGCGTTCAAGAGTTAGGTTAGACTTCACCCCTAATTCTACTCAAATAATTATTTTACGTTATTAATTTGTACACTACTGATTTACAGAAAAGGGTATTGACCAAGAGAGAAGAAGCCTTCAGGATTACTCAGTATTAATTTCTGTTAGAAATGAAATTGCATTCTTGATGGATTGAAGTCTGGTATAATCGACAAATCAAACACTTCTATTTCTGGATGATGAGGGATGCAGGCGGTAAATCCTGCCAGGAAAATTACCTGAGTAAATGGCACACGTGCTAAACTCAGTCAGTAGGTTCTTACTTTGATTCTTAAAAGCCTAAGAGTACCTACATATAGGAAAAGTGTGTATTATTTATTTGTTTGCTTGTTTATTTTCTTAGTTTTATCACACTTGCCTTAAATAATCAGATTAACATGGATTAAAAGGGTGGAGAGCTTTGGGGTTCTTTTTTTCTCCCTATAAAGTTCTGCGAACATCATGAGCTGTCAGCAATTCTATCTTGAAAACAAAAATTCCCATACCCAGAAAAAAAAAATTACTTCCATATAAAATGATGCAAGACTAGAATTTTTCAAAATAAAAGCATTTCAGCTGTTCTTGTACCTGACTGAGATGAATTCAGTTGAGCCTGTGAATCAGCAAACTCTTTGTATGCAGAGATATTGTATGACTTGGTTGGTCTTCTCTCCATCTGCTATCCAGTTAAAAGTCTACTAAGCAGTTCAAGTAGTACAAATAAAGGAGGAATACAGAGTGTTAGCAAAAAAAAACTTTATCAGTGGCATACAGCTTGCATTCAGTGTATATAAGCAACAAACAAAACTGTTGCATGTGTTCATTATACCATAAATTTAATGTATTTGCTTCCTCAAGTCATATAAAGAGTATGGTGGCAATGCTGAGCAATGGAAGTGGTAAAGTAACATCAGTAACTGCCTGTTTTCCAATAAATATCATGCCATGCTGTGCCATCCTGGTCTTCCAAAGTGTATGCTAAATGGGATACAGTGAGCAAAAAAATAAAAGGAACAGAAATGAGGACAGTGTTACCGGAATACGATCACAACTCATTTTATATGATCCAGGACCTTATGGAAAATAGCAATAATAACAACCTGTTCTTACATATATCTCATAGTATTCTCATTTCTCCTGTTTTATAAGTGGCTGACTCGAGCTGCAAAACCCTGAAGTGACAATGGGTCAACCAGATTTCATTAAAATGTGCATCCAACAAGAGTTTAGCAGGTAAATCCATTTTAGGTGACATATTTTTGTACTGCATGATAATCTAAACTAAAAAAGAGAACATTATTGGGGCACAACTGACACCACAAGCCAGAACCTAGGCAAAATCAAGGAGGACTGTAAAGCTCTTGGGGTTCAAGTGATTTCAAAACCCACAAGTGTCCTTCAGTTATGTAAACAACAAGCAGAAATAGAAGGAAAATATTGGCCTGCTGTTAGAAAAGGTGAATTAGTCACCAACAATGGGGAGCAGCTCTGTGGAAGGTGACTTGGTGTGGCCAAAAAGCACAGTGAGTGAACAGTGTGCTGCTGCAGCAAAGCATTCCAGTGGGATGCTGGGCTGAATCAACAAGGGCATCAGCAGCAGAGACAGAGAAGTCATTATCCAACTCTACCCAGCGCTTGTCAGGTCACACCTGGAACAATGTGTTCAGTTTTGGTCCCCACTCTTAAAAAAAAGGATTGTAAAGAAAAAAAAAAGAAGTGGACAGGTTGGAAAGGGTCCAGAGGAGAACTCCAAAGACAACCAAAGGACTGGGAAGCCTGACATGTGAGGAAAGGCTGAGAGAACTGATTTGTTCAGCCTTTAGAAAAGAAGGCTTAGGGTAAGCCTTATCACAATGTGCCACTATTTAAAGGGTGACTATGAAGAAGATGGAGACTCCATTTTTACAAGGAGTCACATGGAACAGACGAGGGGTAATGGGTTTAAGTGGGGAGATTCCAATTAGACACAAGAAGAAATTTTTTAAGAATGAGAGCAATCAGCCATTGGAATAATCTACCCAGGGAACTGGAGGATTGATTCCCTAGTGCTGGACAGTTCTGAGGACCAGATGGAAGGGTTGTCTTGTCTAGACCATGCTTTTGACAAGAAAGTTTGGAGCAGATGATCCTTGAGGCTCCCTTCCCAGGTGGTATTCTATGATTCTATGAAACAGCTCTTTGAAACAGATTTGATATTATTAATCATGTGCTGTACATTGTCTTTCAGGGCAATTTCAAGCCTTTTTGTTTTCTGTGACTTTAAGACTACTTCTTTCTGTCAACTTATTTTTAATAAAAAACCATAATTTCAGTAAGTTCCCTGATATATCTTTGTGAAAATGCCTTTAACATCCTTTCTTAAGTTGAACTGTAGGTCTATTTTATCCATGTTGATTTCTTCCTACACACACATTTTAAAAACAACTGGCCTCTTCCCACACCTTTTGGTGCAGTTTCCTAGCACCTGCCATTTTTATAGTTGTGTACAAGTTATGGATTCTCTTTGTTCATTTGTGTTTGTACACTGCAGATGAAGATCACCTTACAGAAAGTCAGAAATAAAACTAAGCCTGATTATCCTTGGCTTATTGGATACCTCTTTAAGTAAACAGAAACGTACATGAAATAATTGACCCATTTTTCTTCAGGCATATCAGAGCAGACTAGGAAAAGCTAGTTGTGAAACGATGGGTAATGAAGATGGATGCAGCACAAACTTTGATTTTGAAACTATTCCACAATGGTTAATAGTAGAGAAGATGATCCCTGAGGCCCCCTTTAGATGATTCTCCAAAGCCAGTATACTCAGTAGGTACCACTGAAAGGAAACAACTTTGATTGACACAGAAACCTAATAATGGTGCTTTCTGGTGATTGTAGCTTGAAATCATTTGCCAAACAAATCGACAAATATAATAGCATATCTTCAATACAATCCAGCTGTAAACCAGAAAAGATGCTTGGCTGTAGAGAATCTAAACAACATAATCAGCCACAACAACTTTTTTTATTTAAAAAAGTAAGTGTAGGGGTTTTGCTAAAATATTAAGCATGTGATGAAACTTGAGTGTACATATCCATAATACTGAAATATGGAGATATGAAACTTTAGCAATGGTACTTCTCTGCCAGTGTTACATGCACCACTAATGATAGGCCAGCAATAAAAAAACTCTAGCAATATCCTCCTATATCACATATGTCCTTCTTACCACTAAAGAAAAGAAAAAGAAAAGAGAGAGCATGCCTTAAATCATAAGAAAATATGATCTTTGGGCAAATTTTGGAAAAATAACAATAATAATAATAATTGGCATTAACTATTTATTTCTTCTACCTAATATATTTTCCATTAGTTGGCATCAACAAAATGTGATAGTGAAATGCAGTTAATATGAGACATTCTTCCCAGATTTTAAAGGAACTCTAGTATTCCTGTGCAAATTCCTGTGGATATAATATTAAAGAGAGTCTATTTATAACTTATGAGCTAGATCACACAGTTTCATTAGAATTTCTTTCACTCTTAATTTTGGACTTCCTGCTTATTGCTTTTATAGTTCCAAATGATATGTTGCTAAGTATACCTCTGATTTTTTTCCTATCATCATTAAAATTCAACCTTGTAGTAGATTTTTAATCTATGATTATCCAGATATAAAATATTGAGAATCAAGAAAAGAATCTGAATGTCTGATCTCAGACTTAGATGAGCCTGAGATTCTGTGAGCGGTACTGGGAAAAAAAGTACCTTTATACTTCACAGTCATGGTCAAAGAACCGAGTCTTTCTATGTGAGGTGCATGATGATCTATATCAAACATAGTGGGCACAGAAAGCAGATGATTGTTTTTAATCTTCTCAAATTGCTACTACTACAGTGCCTAACAATTCCAAGACTCTAACAAAAAGTTATCATCAAAAGGTAAAAGTTATCATTTTTCATATTTAATTTTTAAAACTCCAGTTAAAGAGGAAGTGCTGCCATAGCTATAAGACTGAGTTTGTTCCTCAACAATTGATAATTTATTTTGTGTTAAAATATAAACAAGGAATATAGGAAGAGGATTGTTTTTCTTTACAAGTAGATCACATGAGAGAAAGAAGGAACAGGACTTGTAAGAAAAAATCTATGCAGCAAATTTCTCACTTTTAAAAGACTTTAGGAATGGAGAGTGTTAGTGAACATGTTCAACAGAATTTCCATTTTAACTGTGAAAAGTCTTAGTAAGTGGCTTAAACAGCAACCTGACAAACTTCTGGCAACAGCTGACCCACAGTGGTCATTTCCCACTGCAGAAGGACTAAGAAAACTTTTTATACTCTTTGTCTTAGGTTAAAGAAAGAATGAAAACAAAAACAATACCAAAAAAAAACCCTCACCAAAAGACCAAAAAAGTCAGTCTGAGATGATTAAGTAGAAATACTTGACATGAAAATTTCAGCATCATTTATATTCAAACAAAATCGTGATCATTTTCCTTTAGAAGCTTCGATTTCAGTTTTTGTGATACTATAAGGGTATTGTTTATTATAATGATTTCCCATAACTAATACAGAAAGGTGCTNAAAGACACATTTATGGGCCTGTTCTGCGGGAGGCAGGTGTTTTTGCAGATGGGTAGACAAAATATTCCTGTATACAGATTGTCAGAAGAAGAAACTTCTCAGAGTTATTGAAAAAGTCTGTAAACAACTTTTCTGCTTTCAGAATTGCAAAGCTATATTTAATTTTTCTTTATTTTAAAGGTAATAATTTTCTTATTATTTATTAATCTTATTTCATTATATTGCAGTATTTTCTCTGTAAAATAACAAGGGCAATGAAGAGACCACAGGAAAGAGGAAATCAATAAAGAGGCTCATCACAAATTCTGTAAATAAAACAATGTTGTGGGTAAAATATCCCTGCTTGAAGAATAAACGGATGCAGCCAGAAACAAAAACAATAGATATATTAGGATCAACAATACCACTGCTTGCAATCAATATGCAAATGCAATTTCTGTGCTCAAACAGAAATACTGTGTGGAGCAGAATACTTATGAACTCACATGATTAGGCACAGTGTGTGAAAAGCTGACCACTTTCATTGCACGGGCATTATGAAATGACAGCAGTGTACATGCAGGATCCATGTTTGCCTCTTAAATCCAGAACTTTATATATGTAAAATTAAGCTGAAATTTCAAGAATTCAGACTCTGATATTCAAACACCATTACTGACAGTCACCTCAAAAGTAATTTTATCATCTTCCAAGCCTTTTGATTCTAATGCATTAATATAGTTTTGTATTTTCTTCTTCTCTCTTTTTTTTTTTCTTCTTCTTTTCCCTGGTGGTTTATTATTCTGAGTATTCAGTGCACATAGAGGCTGAACTTTGCTCTGCAGATATGAGGCCTAAAAGCTTTCATTAAGAATTAAAGAAAAAACAAAGTGAAAAAAGGTTAAGATTGTTCCACATCACAGTACTTGGGAATTTAAGATAAGTGTAAAACATCATGAAGCTTCTAGAAAAACTGTGAGGGCTGAAAGCTTAATATCTTTGAACTGACTCAAATAATACACTTACTAAAGGAAGAAAAGGAAAACAACAGATTCTGATTTTCCTTCTGAGAACGTATTTCTATCAGTTGCAACATANTGCTTTGCAGGTTTGGGGTTTTTTTTTCTTTTTAAATCAAGGAATCTTCTGTTCCTCTTCTATTGAAATGAATCCTCAAAACAGACCCCCTGCTAATTAAGAAACAAATTAAGAAAGGACATAGCGGTTATGTGACTATAGAGCAAGGCAAACGATTTGTAATGCTTTCCTCACAAATTTACCTCTCTAAGCCCTCGGAGGAGATTGCTATCTCCACAGTCGACATTCCAGGGATAAGAGGTTNAATAACAAGGGCAATGAAGAGACCACAGGAAAGAGGAAATCAATAAAGAGGCTCATCACAAATTCTGTAAATAAAACAATGTTGTGGGTAAAATATCCCTGCTTGAAGAATAAACGGATGCAGCCAGAAACAAAAACAATAGATATATTAGGATCAACAATACCACTGCTTGCAATCAATATGCAAATGCAATTTCTGTGCTCAAACAGAAATACTGTGTGGAGCAGAATACTTATGAACTCACATGATTAGGCACAGTGTGTGAAAAGCTGACCACTTTCATTGCACGGGCATTATGAAATGACAGCAGTGTACATGCAGGATCCATGTTTGCCTCTTAAATCCAGAACTTTATATATGTAAAATTAAGCTGAAATTTCAAGAATTCAGACTCTGATATTCAAACACCATTACTGACAGTCACCTCAAAAGTAATTTTATCATCTTCCAAGCCTTTTGATTCTAATGCATTAATATAGTTTTGTATTTTCTTCTTCTCTCTTTTTTTTTTTCTTCTTCTTTTCCCTGGTGGTTTATTATTCTGAGTATTCAGTGCACATAGAGGCTGAACTTTGCTCTGCAGATATGAGGCCTAAAAGCTTTCATTAAGAATTAAAGAAAAAACAAAGTGAAAAAAGGTTAAGATTGTTCCACATCACAGTACTTGGGAATTTAAGATAAGTGTAAAACATCATGAAGCTTCTAGAAAAACTGTGAGGGCTGAAAGCTTAATATCTTTGAACTGACTCAAATAATACACTTACTAAAGGAAGAAAAGGAAAACAACAGATTCTGATTTTCCTTCTGAGAACGTATTTCTATCAGTTGCAACATAAGATCTAAAACGTCATGTCATATCAATGATACCCATTTCACCTTCTGTTTCCACAAAGCTTCTTGCTCAGGCTTCAGCTGAGGTGTTTCATATGAAACACACAAAATTATTTTTTATCTGTCTGGCAGTGACAAGAGAGCATTCAACCTAAGATGTCCAGAGCAGAAATTACAGTGTAGAAAACAAATAGACCATTTAGAATACTGTGTTTTCTCTGGGAACTATAGAAAACCTGCCTAAAACTGTATCTGCACATTTTTGTAAACTCGTTTGACTCAGACAATTTAATCACCCGATGAGCGGTTGCCAAGCCAAGAAAACACATTTGATATTCCTTTCGTGACGTCTTTGACAGTGCAATCTCTTTTTCCCTTATACCAAGACAGTCCATTGCTCTCTGGGATATTAGGGTCCTCTTCAGTTCTGCATTCATTCCTCTCTGGTTTCTGATGTGTTTACAATTTTACTGTTGTATAAATGTTATCTTGAAATCCTCTCAAGCAGAAAGTGCAGCATGCAAAGCCTGTAACAACACCATAGGGCTGTAACCTTACGATTCCCATAACCATACCTAAG
The DNA here is from genome assembly GCA_013397175.1 of Platysteira castanea. Taxonomy (NCBI): domain Eukaryota; kingdom Metazoa; phylum Chordata; class Aves; order Passeriformes; genus Platysteira; species Platysteira castanea. The sequence continues at coordinate 153,336 of VYXC01006790.1, read as the reverse complement.
TAGTTCTCTCAGCCAAAGTAAATTGTGAAGAAACAAAACCACAGGAAGAATTTATTTATTAAAAATAATCTGTTAAATTTTTATTGAAAGACAGTTTAAGAAATAGAGAAATATAAGCTTCTTCCTTTAAAGAAAAGAAAAACAGTTATAAGTTTCTAATTCCAAAGAGATCCATTAAGAAAGTTAGTTCATTTCTCTGTTCTCAATAATGGCATTAATTATAGCAGAGCTTAAACGTTCCAGTAACATGGACCAGGAACTTAGTATTTGTAAAATAGAAATATAATTAAAAGACACATAGTTTATGTATATAAAACAGCTATAAACAATGCATCCTACAAAAATTCTAGAAGTATTCACTTTTCTGTAGAGTTACCTTCTTAGAAAACATATATAGGAAACAAATTTTATCATCTGGTGTAATTTTCATACCTTTTCTGACTGTTTCTATATTATGTTTAATTTGGGGTTTGGTTAAAGCAGATCACAATATTTAACATAAAAATATAAAAATACTTTGGGGAATAACAGGAGAAACAGATGTGTTTAGGAGAGCATCGTCATTGTCAGTTGTCACAGGCCAATCCATGTGTTTGTATGTAAATTATTATTCTTGTACCCATTAGATCACAGCTGTTCAATAAGTATTCAGCTTCTGTGCTCCTGAGGTGAAAAGGTAGACGAGTATGGACAGACAGCTTTCTGGAATTTTTAATACAGCTCCTTTGGTATCATTGCATGAGGTTACCTAAGTTTTCTGACTGATGTATGAATATAAATGAATCACTGGAGATCCCAGAGAATAAACTGTCTCTCCACCCCTGCTACAATTTGTGAAAAGAATAAAAGTGATACTGGGAGGAGAGCAAGCAGAAATTTCAAATAACAATGTTTAGCTCTGGAAAACAAGATTTAGGCATTGAAATCTATAGATTACATCCAATAGAATACAGATTTTCTATGCACAATTATTTATATTTCTAGCCCTAGATCTACGAACTCTGATGACTAGTAATTTAAAGTGCTATGTCACAAGAACATAACAGAACAGAACTGCATTTTCAACCTGTCAAAGCTGCAGAATTTTATTGTAGCTCAGAGAAATAGGAAGGATCGTATTGCAATTAGAGCTAGAAAGGTTCTCACTTTTTAAGACCAAGTGTCTTTGCTAAATATAAAGCCTCATACAGTCGACCTGGTAGCAGGACTAAGTAGTCCTGTGAGTGTGTGCAGGACACACTGGCTGGGCTGTCTGGATTGGAGGCAGAGTTCAGCTGTGACCCTGTCTTTCCTCATGCCCTCCTTCTGACAATAAGAGGCCAAATGATTTTTGTGACATTGGCCCAACAGCTCCACTCTTCAGACGCACAAAATAACACATGATCAGGGCATATTTCTAGAAGCAGGATCTTAGTTACAGCTGTTCTAGTTTTAAAAATCATACCCATTCCAAATTGTGCATTTTACTTCCACCCAGTTGTTAAATTGCAGATCACACACACTGGACTGTGAACTATTTCTTAAATCTATAGTGGGTACAACATCCATTTGTTAAAATATTTTATTGTCAATTGATCAATCCTATAACAAGAGTAAAGGATCAAGGCCCTGTGGCACTAGGCATTATAAAGGAGAAAAACAATTTCCTTTTTTTCTTTATTTCCCTAATGAACTTTTTACAATGACTATACTATGTGTAGAAAATTTACACTGCAGCACCCTGAGAGAAAAGGGGGTAAAAATATTTAGAATACTTGTACACATTCATAGAGTAAAACCATAAAATCATAGAGTAAAACCATAAAACCTTAATGAATAACACGTAAACTCACCTGCTTGTGTATAACAAACAGGCAAACTGTTTGACTGCATATGTTCCTAAAATACATCACTGCTAAAGCCATTACAAAAACATAGACAGATTTGTGCTGTCTCACCCTAGGATTACACACATCACTTCTGTGGCAATTTTCTTCCTTCTATCCCAGTAGCCACCAGAAACTAATGTATACAGATCTGTACTACCTCTAACCTTACTTTACCCTTTATTATCACCTGCAACACTGATCTCTGCTTGTCCAAGAAAAAAAATCCTGCTTTTAACACAGAAAATTGGAATGCATGCTCCTCTGGAGGCATTTCCATGATGCATGTATTATTACTTCTTTCTCCAGTATAAGGAGCTCTAAATTTCGTTCGTTTTTCCAATATTTTTTTTTAACACAGAATTAAATTATGCTTTAGAATGAGAAAGTTACGAGTTCTGTTGCTGTTTCCCACAGTGGTAGGGAGGAGAAGAGAGAGGTGGCAGGCAGGATTCCAGCAGCAAGATTGATTTATTTCATTATTTTACAACTCTTCTTATAGACTTTTTTTTCATGGTGTAGTTGGTCAGAGGATCAGCGACCCCTTAGGGTGAATGGCTGAAGTCCTACAACATCCATTTGTTAAAATATTTTTCTGTTATACTATAAACAAGTGTTAGCAAGGTTACAGGTGTTCATTGCTTACAAAACTCTACTGATAGGTTCCGTGAGAAAGAAAAGTCTCTCACAGGATTAGAGAAAAGCAAGAAAAGTTCTTGCTAGCAGCATTTCTGTATCCACAGAGTTCATATTTGTAAACATTTCTATTATGACCATGCATGTTTCATGATCTCAGCTAGGGGGCTGTTTCCACAATACGTGAATGTCTACAAGGTAAAAGACTGGTTTGGAGGGACACGGCACAGTGTCACATTGCTGTTCTGTGAGGACAAGGAACAGTAAATCTTCTACCTGCCAACTTGCCTTCAAAGCAAAATCCCTCTGGGAAAGAGGTTAGCGGGGGATGTCCGTTATTGCCACAGGAGGCATGCACTTAATTCAGTGGCAGACATTCATCTGCTGAAAACAGGCACAAGTGGATGGATGAAAAAAGCAGAATCTAGCAAAGTTGCAGTTTTGGACAGGGATGTCAGAGAAATTTTCACCTCCTTTTGATCCTCTTAATATAGAATATTCCAGGTTTATATTTGAGTTTATTTCATAGGATCCAAGTCAATTACTTTAATCTATCCCTGTCTTGTAAAGTTTACCACAATTAGTACTACCATATGTAGCAATCCACATTACTACCAACCATGCAAACTACCTGATAACTCCAAAAGGAATGAGTGGGGTTCTACAATTTAATAAGGCACTTTCCAAAATCAGAAAATAATGACAATAGTTCTCCAATTTCTAGTTATTCACAAAGACATTCAAATGTTATTAAAATTGCTTTCCTTATATGAGCGCTACTGCAGCACTTATTTCAGCAAACTTAAACATCCTGAAATTTCTGAAAGAAACTTTCTATTTTCATTATTTTATTCTTAGCACAAGGAAGATATTATGCACAAAATTACCATAGTAATCATGTACAAAATTATCTAGGCCCTTTAGGAGTCTGAATTTCTACTGAGTTTGGGGAAAAAGTGTAGATACTTTTGAAAACATTGACCAAAATTGTTTTTCCAAAGTCACAGAGGTTGTCAGTGACAGAACTAAAGCCTCTGGAGTGTCAGCACAATCTCTTAATAAGACCATCACATCAGTACTAGAACAATCATAATTCCAAACAGATTACAATTTAATTAATTACAAAATGAAGATTTTACAAAGGAATTGAATTGCAATCAAGTCTACATTTTTCTCCTACAACAATCAATTGAGAAAAATGTCATGTTTCTATAGAAGTCGAATCTCCCCTTTCAACAAAACACATTATCATTGTCAGCTATGTACTTTGGTCAAAACTGTTGAAGGATTTACATAAAATAACAAAAAAGACAAAAAAAAATGTGATGTTTATCTGTAAATTAACTTACTGTGTCCAGAAGAAAGACAGTGATAATGATGAATTATCTACACATAATACTATTCTGCAGGTTTAGAAGAAGGAACACTGAAGCATGAGAAAATTTGCACTTCTAAATTCAGTTAAAAAGTTATTAAGAAATAAGGCAAAAGCTTTTAAATTGTAGGTGACTCCCTTCTGAGAAGAACTGAGGGCCCTGTATGTCAACCAGACCCATTCCACAGGGAAGTAAGGGGTATTTGTAGGAGACTCCCTGGACTGATTTGGCTTTCTGATTATTACCCACTTCTGGTTGCCCAGGTCAGCAGTGACAATGTTGAAGAGAGAAGTCCTAGGGCAATCAAAAAGGACTTCAGGACACTGTGACAACTTGTTGAAGGGACAGGAGCATAGCTGGTGTTTTTCCTCAATCCCTTCAGTAGCAGGGAAGGATGATGAAAGGAACAGAAGAATCCCCTGAGGAACATGTGGCCTAAGGAGTGCTGCCATCAATGGAATTTTGGCTTTTTTGCTCCTGGGGTGGTTTATATAACGCCGCGTCTGCTGTATAAATGGATGGGATTCACCTGTCTAAAAGGGGGGAAAGGATTCTACCCCATGAATTGTCAGGGTTAATTGAGAAGGCTTTAAACTAGGTTTGAAGGAGGAAGGAGATAAGACTGGGCTCACTAGAAATGGGTGGCATTTCAGTGTTGGGGGTGAAATCGGCAGCCCAGCGGAAGTGCATCTACACCAGTGCACCCAGCATGGGTAGCAAACAGGAGGAGCTTGAAGCCATGGTGCAGCAGGAAAGACATAACATAGTCACTGTCATGGAAATGTGGTGGGATGACTCACATGACTGGAGTGCTGCAATGGATGGCTACAGGCTCTTCAGAAGGCACGGGTGAGGAAGGAGAGGTGGTGGGGTGGCTCTGTACATTAGGGAGTGATTTGAGGGAGCTCAAGTATAGTGAAAATAAGGTTGAGGGCCTATGGATAAGAATCAGGGGGAAGGCCATCAAGGCAGCATCCTGGTGGCAGTCTCTCACAGGCCACCCAAGCAGGATGAAGAGGAAGATGAAGTATTCTAGAGGTGCCTGGCTGAAATTTCACAATTGCTAGCCCTTGTTCTTGTGGGAGAAATTTAACTTGTCAGGTATCTGTTGGAAACTCAACACAATGGAGAGGAGGCAGTTCTAGGAAGTTCCTGGAACATGTGGAGCTTCCTGACACAGCTGGTAAGTGAGTCCACCAGGGGCAGTGCCCTGCTAGACCTGCTAGTTACAAACACAGAAGGGCTGGTGAGAGATGTGGTGGTAAGAGGCCATCCTGAGCACACAGAAATGATAGAGTTTTCAAGCCTTGGTGTAGTAAGGAAGGGTGCCAACAAAACCTCTACCTTGGACTTTTGGAGGTTCAACTTTGGCCTGTTTGGGGCAAAGAGTCTCTTGGGAAATAATCCGTAATGACAGAAGAGTCTAGCAAGGCTGGACATTAAGAGGGAAATCTTAAAGATGCAGGAACAGTCTGTCCGTGTGTGCCAAAAGATAAGCCTGCAAGGAAGAAGACTGGCTGGCTGAAAAGGAAGTTTTTGTTGGAACTTCAGGGAAATAAAGAGAGAGTATGACCTTTGGAAAAAGTGACAGGCATCTCCAGAAGACTACAAGGATGCCATTATGTCATGTAAAGAGGACGATAGAAAGTTTAAAATTCAACTAGAACTCAATCTGGCCTCTGGTGTGAAAGATAATCATAAGTGGCTTTATAAATGTATCAACAACAAAAGGAGGATCAAGGGAAATGTCCATCCTTTCTTAGCTGGATGATGGGAGGAACCTTGTCACCAAGAATGAGGAAAAGACTGAGGTGCTTAATGCCTTCTTTACCTCACTCTTCAACAGAAAGCCCAGATTTCCTCTGGGCAGCCAGCTCCTCAAGCTGGTAGGCAGGGACAGGGAACAGAACTGAACCCCTGCAGTCCAGGAGGAAGTAGTTGGTGATCTGCTGAGCCCCTTAGACACACGCAAGTCTGTGGGATTGGATAGGGTTCATCTCATGGTACTGATGGAGCTGATGAAAGAGCTCATCAAGCCATTCTCCATCATTTATCATCAGTCCTGGCTAACCAGGGAGGACCGGGATGACTGGAGGCTGGCCAGTGTGATGCCCTTCTACTGGAAGGGTTGCAAGCGAGATCTGAAGAATTACAGCCTGTCAACCTGACCTCAGTGCCCAGGAAGGTTATGAACAGATTATCTTTAGTATGATCACGTGGCAAGTACAGGACTAGCTAGGGGATCAGGTCCAGCTGTCATGGATTTAAAAAATTAAGTCCTACTTAACCAACCTGATCTCCTTTGATGATCAGCTGACCCAGCTAGATAGATTATGATAGTCTTTATTAGTTTAGCAGTTTAAAATTAACTTTGTTTTAAAAAGTTCTTCCTACTAAGAATTATATTACAACAAAAAAAATTATCATTATTTGAATTATTCTGGGAAGAAAACAAAAAGAAATATTAAAAGAAAGGAAAGAAAAAATGAGGGAGAAATAGGACAAGCAGATGGGATGGAAACATAAGAAATGCATAATGATGTTCTAAGTGTTACTCATCACATACAAATTACTGCCTGTTAACTAAGCAGGGACATTCACACGATCAACCTTTCCTACAATGAAATAACATAAAATGGTGCTTTCAGGCCTTAAGAAAATCAGTATTTTTTTCCTTATGTTTTCAGTTATATTCAAATTCCAGCAGCTAGTTTTGTTGAGGGAAACAGAAAACAGATTCAGAGCTGAGAAAAAATACTTGTAGAACTCATAATTTTCATATGAACATTTTTAAAGGATTTGTTCCAAACTGAAAAGACAAATTATAGCAGTAAGCAAGGCAAATCAGCAGTTTTGGATTGTAGTGTTTCACAAAACTCTCAGGCATAATTTGTGAGGGCAACTAAATTAAAAAACCTTTTAGCAGAACACCAGGTCCACCAAATTGGGATAAATCCATGACTTCCACTGGCTATTTCTGACTTGGAGTCTTAAGCCATTCTAATATCTGTTGATTTTTTATGTTTATTCCTGATAATAGTTTTTCATTANCCACCCAAGCAGGATGAAGAGGAAGATGAAGTATTCTAGAGGTGCCTGGCTGAAATTTCACAATTGCTAGCCCTTGTTCTTGTGGGAGAAATTTAACTTGTCAGGTATCTGTTGGAAACTCAACACAATGGAGAGGAGGCAGTTCTAGGAAGTTCCTGGAACATGTGGAGCTTCCTGACACAGCTGGTAAGTGAGTCCACCAGGGGCAGTGCCCTGCTAGACCTGCTAGTTACAAACACAGAAGGGCTGGTGAGAGATGTGGTGGTAAGAGGCCATCCTGAGCACACAGAAATGATAGAGTTTTCAAGCCTTGGTGTAGTAAGGAAGGGTGCCAACAAAACCTCTACCTTGGACTTTTGGAGGTTCAACTTTGGCCTGTTTGGGGCAAAGAGTCTCTTGGGAAATAATCCGTAATGACAGAAGAGTCTAGCAAGGCTGGACATTAAGAGGGAAATCTTAAAGATGCAGGAACAGTCTGTCCGTGTGTGCCAAAAGATAAGCCTGCAAGGAAGAAGACTGGCTGGCTGAAAAGGAAGTTTTTGTTGGAACTTCAGGGAAATAAAGAGAGAGTATGACCTTTGGAAAAAGTGACAGGCATCTCCAGAAGACTACAAGGATGCCATTATGTCATGTAAAGAGGACGATAGAAAGTTTAAAATTCAACTAGAACTCAATCTGGCCTCTGGTGTGAAAGATAATCATAAGTGGCTTTATAAATGTATCAACAACAAAAGGAGGATCAAGGGAAATGTCCATCCTTTCTTAGCTGGATGATGGGAGGAACCTTGTCACCAAGAATGAGGAAAAGACTGAGGTGCTTAATGCCTTCTTTACCTCACTCTTCAACAGAAAGCCCAGATTTCCTCTGGGCAGCCAGCTCCTCAAGCTGGTAGGCAGGGACAGGGAACAGAACTGAACCCCTGCAGTCCAGGAGGAAGTAGTTGGTGATCTGCTGAGCCCCTTAGACACACGCAAGTCTGTGGGATTGGATAGGGTTCATCTCATGGTACTGATGGAGCTGATGAAAGAGCTCATCAAGCCATTCTCCATCATTTATCATCAGTCCTGGCTAACCAGGGAGGACCGGGATGACTGGAGGCTGGCCAGTGTGATGCCCTTCTACTGGAAGGGTTGCAAGCGAGATCTGAAGAATTACAGCCTGTCAACCTGACCTCAGTGCCCAGGAAGGTTATGAACAGATTATCTTTAGTATGATCACGTGGCAAGTACAGGACTAGCTAGGGGATCAGGTCCAGCTGTCATGGATTTAAAAAATTAAGTCCTACTTAACCAACCTGATCTCCTTTGATGATCAGCTGACCCAGCTAGATAGATTATGATAGTCTTTATTAGTTTAGCAGTTTAAAATTAACTTTGTTTTAAAAAGTTCTTCCTACTAAGAATTATATTACAACAAAAAAAATTATCATTATTTGAATTATTCTGGGAAGAAAACAAAAAGAAATATTAAAAGAAAGGAAAGAAAAAATGAGGGAGAAATAGGACAAGCAGATGGGATGGAAACATAAGAAATGCATAATGATGTTCTAAGTGTTACTCATCACATACAAATTACTGCCTGTTAACTAAGCAGGGACATTCACACGATCAACCTTTCCTACAATGAAATAACATAAAATGGTGCTTTCAGGCCTTAAGAAAATCAGTATTTTTTTCCTTATGTTTTCAGTTATATTCAAATTCCAGCAGCTAGTTTTGTTGAGGGAAACAGAAAACAGATTCAGAGCTGAGAAAAAATACTTGTAGAACTCATAATTTTCATATGAACATTTTTAAAGGATTTGTTCCAAACTGAAAAGACAAATTATAGCAGTAAGCAAGGCAAATCAGCAGTTTTGGATTGTAGTGTTTCACAAAACTCTCAGGCATAATTTGTGAGGGCAACTAAATTAAAAAACCTTTTAGCAGAACACCAGGTCCACCAAATTGGGATAAATCCATGACTTCCACTGGCTATTTCTGACTTGGAGTCTTAAGCCATTCTAATATCTGTTGATTTTTTATGTTTATTCCTGATAATAGTTTTTCATTATATTCATTAAACAAACAATTTTGTTTATTATTTTTGTTTGTTTCTTTCCAATCTGATTTCAGTCTGTCAAAAATGAAAAAATAATGTTCTATCAGTCTGGTTTTTATTTTGAAACTAATAACAAAAGCATTTATTATGTTTTTGACTGATTTGCTCAGCTCACATAAACTGCAATAAATAAACTCTGAAAAAGGATGAACATGTATTTCAGAATTTGGCTTCCAGTACAGGATTTTTTTGATAATGTTAATTTGAACTGATGTAGACAAACTGTTAAATAATTTTACTAATTCTGAAAAAATACATACCGCTTTAAGAAAGTCATCTTTAAAGTGCTAAAATACTGAGTCCAGACACTGGTCTGTAACAATCATATTTTTCTCATTGTACAAAAAGTTTGTCTTGCCTGGTCTGAAAAATGTTATCATCATCAAGTTTCTCCATGATACTTTGCCTTGGAATTTTATTGTTTGTGAAAAATTGCTTTATACAATCACCTAAAATTATTTATTATCTTGTAAAGAATAAATTTTCTGTGGAAAATTACTTCTTGCTCAAAACACATGTATTCTTTTTGTGCATGTGGAGTTATGTGCATTTCTTTTAACTGTATTTTATTTCTCGTCAGTCCACAGTGAACACAATTCACTTTCCACCTAAGGTTATGTTTTATGTGATAGAGGATAAAAAGTGTTTGCTAGATTCATCAGTCCTATCACATAGATTTAAAAATAGTACAGCAGAAGATGGCAGTTTTAAACATACATTGTTAACAGAAAAGTTGGATTCACAATTATCATTCTATTGTGATGGTACATAACATGAAAAAAAATTTAACCAGTTGAGAAAATATTTTTCCATGTTAAAACAATCTTAGTTTCCAGTAACATTCTAAGCTTGGTCCATCAAAACTTTCCAACACTTTTTAAAAAATTTTTTCTGTATTGGTCCTTCAAACTAAAAGCAAAGCAAAACAAAGTCATCTATTCCCCCCCCCCCCAAAAAACAAACACCCCTAAAACATCCTAAATAATTACTTTCATTTTTTAATCGCTTTCTCTGAAAAAGGAGTTTTGTTTGAATTGGTCCATTCCTATAAACATTTTATGTTTCTGTGACCTGTTACATTCTGATATTCTCATATTTTCAATGCATGGCTACAGATATTTAACATCTGAATGGAAAACTTCATATATGGATTCAATAAACAGAGGCATTTCCTGCTCAAAACTAATTTTATTTTATCATGTAACACTGAAATATGCTGATATAATACAGATTGAAACTGAGGGATAAGTGCAGGTAAATAAAGGTACAACAAATTATGCAAAAAAAAAGCTGATTGATTCTATATTATACACAGACCAAAAATAAAATCTGTTTCTGTGAGTCCATCAAAGCTATTCAGTCTACCAAAAGGTATTAGCAAAAAAAAACCCCTTCCTGCTTTCAAGGTAACCAACCAAGATATGGTACAAATCAACATGTAGTTTGGACTAAATACTTGCTCAAGCACACAGACACAGGTTTTAGTTGGGCGACCTGGGTCACAGGTTACAAACGCAGGCAGAACCACCTCCAAGTCAGTTCTGGCAGAGCAGCTGTCACATCAGATGAAACAGCCAGGAGGGAGGGAAGAGGGTTATGAGCTTTTCCACTTGAGGTTTCCAAGCAGTAGATTGAACCAAGTGACCTGATAGCCATGGTCCTGCTTTCTGGTTAGTATGAACATAAAGCCAGACTTACTTTTACCACACAGACAGAAACCAGGGAGCATAAGGAAAAAAAAAAAGAAAAATCTTATTTTAGAGGGTGGAAGAAAATTTGGTATCAGCCAGAAGCAGCAGATGCTATGATGGGTTAAGACAGATCTATTTCTTCAAAATTCTCCCTGACTCACTTTTATCCCCTTTTGTTTCTCCATGTATCTCATATCAGGACAACCAAGTCTGCATCCTTCATACTTGTGGTAGTGACATTTTAATTTGCTTTTAATGAAAAAGACATCTTGAAACAAATTTGACTGCATACTGTTAACTCCTCCTTGGAAAAGGTGAGGAGCAAAAGGTGAGACTGTGCTTGGCTCTTTTGAGTCCAGAATAATTGACTCATCTGGGAGGAAGAAATAGGTCATATACTTGGATTTGACAATTCTCTATCAGTTCTATCTACTGATATTAGGAAATTTCTCATTTATTTGTCAGCAAAAAAGATATTTTGTCTCTGAGTTTCAAGCCTTGCCTTGGCTCGTGCCTTGTGTAAAACAGCCCATGCACTGTCTCCTTTTGAAAACTCCAGGTAGAGATTCAATAGAGCATTATGGGTTTATCTTTGAATCATCTCTGTTTTGTGAGGATCCCTCCCTCCACACAGAGAATTTACAAGAGTTTAATTTTGAAAATAAGAAGGCAGAAAATGATAGAAACCCTTTGTTATTGCAAAGCAGTGAATTTTTCAGTGACTCAAATACACGCTCAATGGTCTTTTATTTTTGTTATATTCCTCAGTCACCAGGAGCCTCACACCCTTCTCCACACACAAACTGTTGGTGTCTGCTTCTTTGACTGTCCATTGAGCATTTGAATGATAAACATTCGTCTGACTCTTTGCATGAATTCAAAGTTAGGATTGTAATGCAGCAATTATCTGCATGGAGTCAATTATTATAATATTCTACTCAAGAAAGCTAGTAATGGAACCTTTTTTATTTATGTATTTTGAGCAGGACATTTTAGTTTAAGTATCAAAGAAAGATGCCATCGTTAATATTAACCAGAGGCATTTTTATTTTATTAAATTTTTGAATTATATTTGCTAGTTCTAATTAGCTTCTTTTATCGTCATAATTTTTAAGGATTTCTATTAGTTCAGGGAGAGAATTTAATTAGAATATGACATTATTTGATACTGCAGGGAGACTTTAGATTCAGTAGTTAAAATTAAATAACGTAGCCCTAGCCTTTGCAATGTTTTTCAAATTATTTAATTAGCCAATTACAGCTTATTTAAGATGTACATGTTATTTACCTTGAGATACAATTCCCATTGTGGTTTGATTCAGCTGATAGGTTCCAGGTTTGTTCAGGCAGTATTTGGACTTTGTGACTTTGGCAATCTTCACTGTTGTTAAACAGGCTTAACAATCTGAATAACAGACCCTACAATACCATTGTTTTTGTGTATATCCCTGTACATAAGATTAAATTCAACGTTTCATATAGTTTCCATGAGTATTCTTACTCCATTGCAGTAAAACTTATCTGTTGTCTACCCAACTTGTTTTCCTTTCAGTCCATCCATTCTTAAGAGATCTTTCCAAGATCACAGAGAAAAAAAATAAAAAAAAATATTTGGGATTCTAGTCTTACTTCAGCGAACATTTTAGTGTGCTGTAAAGAGATTGCATTAATTCTCAGCCCTAAAAAAGCCCTTAACCACAAAAACATGTCTATATTTTCCCTAAAGCATTCAAATGTAGCTCAGTTTAAGTAACAAAAGCCAGATGAAAAGTCAGACTCACTCAGAGGTGCAGAAGTCTTTTCTTGCTTTATATAGATAGCAAGAGGCCACAGTCTTTCACCCTTTGAACACTCAGAGAATGCACATGGCACCAGGAGTCCTTATGATAGTTATTATTTTGTCCTGAAAGGTGTAGTAATATACTGCTTTGTTGTAGAGGGAATGTTGCATTGCTTTCCAGTTTCTTTGGGAATGACACTTCACTCAAGCATGGTTATAGTATTCCTGCAATACAAAAATGCCTGATGGCCTTTCATAGTAGGCAGAGACCTAGTCCTAAGGTTAACTGAGCAACATAACAGGCCCCTGCGAGAGAAGGCAAGGAGCTCTCTCCCTGCTCACAAAAGGCTTTCTCGCTCAAAGGGTGAGTGAAAGCTGCAGTTCCCGAACACTGCTGCTGAAGGTGGGCAGTGGGGCATGCAGCCCTAATTTCCCTCAGCCCGTAGTGAGGAACTGCAGCCTGAGCGTGCCGTTCCATGTTATTTATAGCTAAGCCTAACTCGCAGTTTGGTAATAACCAAAAAGAGGGATCCCACAGCCACCTCTGGCTTCACAATAACAAGGCTGAGTGCTCTTTACCTACTAACTGCTCCTCATCCCACCTGGGAAGACTCCTCCCCTCTGTGAGCCATGGGGCTGTCTCCGGAGGACATGCTCCTAGCACCAGACTATGTCCGACACCCACCCGCAGGGCCATGTCCCAGCCTGGCTGGACCTGTCCCCAGGGAGGGGCCTGGTGCCTGGGCCTGGGTCTGCCTTGCTGACCCCTGGCTGCCCTGCTCCTGGTTGGAACAGTCCCTGGCTGGTGAGGCCTCTTATGTACTTAGAAAAATCTCTTTACTATGAAAAGATTTCAGGATGATTATAAGCATCTGTTCCGAAATTTCAACCAGTGCAGATGAAAGAAGGGTAGAGGGAAATAATGAAAATAGGGACTACCTTCAGCAGATCTGGAAAAAGCATATGAAAACTTATAAAATGAGAGAAAAAACTAAGTTTATTGATAATGTTACTGAGAAAGAAAACAAAGAATTTCTAGGAAGGTTTGTGATTCAGGCAGTACCCTAAAGAACATTGAATCCAAATTCTTAAAAAAAATGTAGGCTATAGCTATAACACAAGGTTTCTCACTGTTTGGGGATTTGATGTAATAATGAGATCATTCTAATATTTTTCTCCTTGAATAAAGTGAATCTTTCAGTTTTACTTTCTCAGGTCACTCCATTTTGGTGAAAGAGGCAAATTGCTACAACCTTGTTGTCTGCAAAATGCAACTCAAGAGCTCCTCATCTTCCTCTGTTATAGAAACATGCTATAAAAGTTATAGCATGCAAAATGTTAGTAATACCAACACAAAGTCTGGAGTTTCACTGGCAAGTTTTTTACAGCACTCCAGTTTTGTGAATATTCAATATTGTTAATTGTCGAGGTAAAACAGAAAGAAACATTTTCTTGCATACACTGCAGTCACAATATGCTATAGTACTAACCTGCAGTGATATTTACATTGACCTGTAAGGCCATCCCGTATACAGTGCAGCCATTTTTCTCTCCCTGCACAGGCTAACAGCTCAGGAAAACCATGACAATACATCAGAAGCTGTACATGACATGAATTGGGAGGCTTATGTGCCTGACACTCTCCAGAATCACAGTAGGATTTCTGAATAAGTTTCTTTTTTCTCTAACTTCGTACAGGAATAAACAAGAAAACCAGTGAGGAGCTGAGTTTGAAGATCATACTCTAACCCGCTCTTTATAACAAAGATCTGAAGCAAATGAGTGACAGGGTTTTCCCAGATACAGTGTTGCCATGTGCCTTATCCTTGGGGTTGTGCTTAAGGCTGCAGGCATACTGACTACAAAGCTTCTGCCCTCATGAGTTCCTCAGAATGGGGGTATGTCTCCCTCATGATGGGAGATGCACGAGATTTTTACTGAAGGGCTGTGGAATCAATGGATTGGCTTGCAACAGGAGAGCATACTAGTTACATTTCGTGGAGGAGAGAGGTTGTAGGATGTGCTTCTGTGATCACCTTTCTTAAAGAAGTCAAAAGAATGAGGTTCTTCTACAATTAAAAAAAAGAAAAAGAATTTGAAGAACATGGCTGGTCATATGACGAATACTGACTACATGTAAATACACATGCACAAAATATATGCAGTATATCATATCTTAGCTTCAGCCCTGTACTGCATAATGCTCCCCAGCTGGTGGCAACAGCACAAAGTGCCTTTTTACATTTACCTTTCAGATAAAATGCAAGTTGGCATTTCCCTGTAATAGAGTAAATACATCCATAGGAAAATTCCTGAACTGACTGCAGATTGGCTTACGCAGAAGGGCACTGGTTTACTTACAAAAGGCAATTGAGAATTTCCTTATTTTCAGCTTTCATTGAAAGTACTCTGAAAACACCATTGTAAGAAGCAGAAAAACTAAGTGACAAGTTTCCCTGCCCATATGAATGAATAAACTCAGGTTTTGTGTGTATTAATGACTTCTGTTTTATTTTACTGAGTTTTTAAAAAGTAAAATGAACATTTATGAACCCACCAAGAAGGGGAAATGTAGAGGGA
Organism: Platysteira castanea; assembly: GCA_013397175.1. Taxonomy (NCBI): domain Eukaryota; kingdom Metazoa; phylum Chordata; class Aves; order Passeriformes; genus Platysteira; species Platysteira castanea. The sequence goes on along the minus strand of VYXC01006790.1, from coordinate 138,256 downwards.
AGCTACATTATACATCATGAATAACTGCAACTTGGAGGGGTTAATGATTTAGAACTAGATCTAATAGTCTGTATAAATGCCTGCATAGAGAAGGAAATTTTTCATGATTTGTAAGAAATTAGATATGCAGTAAAATGAATTGTACATTAATTTAAACACCTGCCTTTGACATACTTCTGAGATCGATGTTCTGCTTACTGCCTTTCCAAACTTCTTTGCAGAGCAAGAACTCAGGTAAAGTCATTTCAAGCAGAAATCATTTGCCACAAGAGCTCAGTAAAACATCTTAACAACATAACTTGCTTTATAAAAATTCTGCATAGAAAATCTATGACATTTTGGGATGGTGGACCACATTATACAAGAAATAACTTCATGAACTGATCTTTTTTCTTATTCGTGCCATGTGGAATTTGCTTCTTATTTTCAATTCTGTAGGATTATTCTGGCAATGACACCAGTTGCAAATGTGGAACAGTAATCTGAGGATAGCAGTCCTGCAGAATGTCAGGTTAGTCCATTTCTGTCATGTGGGTTGCTCAGTGACCTTCTCTCCAGAACTCCAAGTCAACTGCAACTCAAATTTTGATCCAAGATCTTTGATGCAGGGAGGCAAGGGCAGCAGCCTCCCACCTGCAGCAGAGGTAGCATCCAGAAGCAGAGGTAATTCCCACTCTTTCCTCTATGCTTATCATGAGAAAGCTAACTGCTTCCCAAACTCTCTCTCCTTTCTCTTCAAGACAAGAGAATTGTTTTCACACTGTGCAAGCTTTAATAGGCAACTTTTTCCCAGTATGCAAGAAAGCAGAGCAGACAGGAGGCCTTCAACTCAAGACTGGGTTTCATGGTATGATTGAAACCACAGAAATCATAATTTCTCTTTTTTCAATTATTATTAATAAAAGTTTATAGCACCATTAAGGACTCAAAGCAATATTTGTGTTACCAAAATGTTAGGAAATGCCTGATAACTTGATTTTATTTGATATTTCAAGCATAATTAAACAATACAAGGCCAAATCCTGATGTGTTGCTCAATTTGAAATCAAATTATTAAAATTTTGACCTATCTTAGTAGATTTTTATGAGGTAGAGTTAAAACCAGAATTTATTATATATATAATTACAGAACCACAGAATAAGCTGAGTTGGAAAGGAGTGATCAGGAACATCAAGTCCAACACCTGCCCAGCACAGCACTGTCTCTGAGAACTGCACCATGTACCTGAGAGTACAGCCCAAACACTTCTTGAACTCTCCCAGGCTTGGTGCTGTGACCAGTTCCCTGGGGAGCCTGTTCCAGTGCCCAAAGTCACATTATTATCTCATTTTAACTTCAATTTCTAGATTTAGTGGAAACTATCTGAAGGTGTGAGCATGCATATATGTAAGCCAAGATACTGGACAGACCAGAAACTAAGAAGAAAGGAAGACATTGTATGAAACAGTTCTCTTCCTGAATTTTCTAATCTGTGAAAATGAAAGCCTTCTGTGGGGTCACACATCCCTTAGCAGCCCTCTGATGGAAAACAGAGGGTTAGATAGAATGGGTTGCACTGGGCATCTGCAGGGCTGCCTGTTGGTGTGGCTGTGCAAGGTCCTGGCTTGCTGGCTCTGCTGTGAGCTCGTCAGGAGGCCCATCGGCCTGGAAGCCTGAAGCCTCAGTTGCCTGCTTCCCTTCATGCCCTGCAGTTTCTCAGCTGTCTGGGTTTCCAAGGATTACGAGAAACTCTGGCTCCTGGGAAAGAGCGATACAGCGTGATTAATTCTCCTTCACAAAGAGTTACAGCATTTGGAAGTTTTCTTGCAAAGTGGAGTAGAATCAATTTGTTATAATCTCTTTTTATAATCTCTAATAAATATTTCACCTTTTTATTCTTGAGCAGAAACATGTGCTGTAAAAATGCATAGCCAAAATGAAATGTCTTTTGATGTGAATGTATATGAGTCTCTAAGACTGAATTTTTTCTATTACTTGTTCGGCACAAATACCTTCCTAAAGTTAATGAGTACAAACATATTTTATTATACCCAGAGTTTTGTTTTTGTTATGGAACAAATAAAAGTAGAGGTTGGCTCTAGACTTCATATTCTGATTTGGAGTTGGAGATGATTAAACAATTTATATTTTGTTACATATAATTCTCTTTATTCTCAAACCCCAGGCATGCTTAACACAAGATCAGCGAAAAAGGAGAATTGCATTTCTCACTTTACTATGCATACAGAAACACACATTATATTTGGATTCTGATTCTTTCCTTTCATGAGATTTTAAGAGCTTGCATTTTGAAGGGAAAAAGATATGAAATTTGGTTTTGTGCAGAACAATGCATCTATGGGACCCCAGTCCAGCAAAAAATCCCACACTCTGCAGCCTAACATGCTGTCAAGTTTGTGCCTGAATCTGGAATCATGTCTATTTCCACAAGAATGAGAAGCCAGCCAAACAAGCTCCTCATACAACAGCCACGTAATGGGTTGTTTCCTATTTGTGCTTTGGTTCAGCACAATTATGGCATTAATACACTGGTTCTGCTTCTGAGAGGAGCTGCAATTCACATTAAAAATTGTATTATTTCACATATAATTTTCAATGGCATTGTGGGCAGTAATGTCAGAGAAAGGGTTTAGTTTGATCCTAAGAGAAGAAAGACTGGATGATCAGATTAAAACTCATATTCTGCGTTTCTATCAACACTAAAATGGATTGCAGCATAGCTGCAAAGACTGAGGCTGCTTCAGGCTCAGAAAAAGCTCCTTGGTTAGCAAGTAGAAGTTGTTTCAACACAACATTATCTCTCCATGTTAATTTATTTCATTATAGTGATTTATAGTTGATATTGCTTTTGTCTCACCTTGATGGTTGCAAAGACATTATTCACGATCAGACACAGTGCCTTTTGTCCAATTTTCTAAATGTCACTACTAAAAGAAACTATGCAAAACATTTTAATTAATGCTGAATACAATCAAAGTGAAAAATGTTCATTGTACTGCTTCAGGAAAAAAAAGAGAGTTATAATAAATTAATCTCTTCATGTTCCCATTTGTAGCATACCCGTGAACTATAGAGGTTATTCAAAGAAGGTGATTCCATTTTCATCATTTAGGAATATCTAATTTTATAACATTTTTACAATATTTTCTGGTGTTCATGATCTAAGTGTATAACTTATGCTTATTTGTTTGTAGGTTCCATATTTTCAGAAGAAATGTTGAAGAGAAACTATAAAGAAATATGAGAGAAAATACAGAAAGCTAGTCATGCTATGAATTTTCTAATTACAGTGCTATAAGGGATATTGAAACTCTAACATTGTGATAGAGAGATCTTCCAACCTTCATTATCATAATTTTCAGTTCACCTATTATAAATTTTACATAAAGATACTACTAGAACTGTTTATTTTGGTCATATTATTTTATCTAGGCATTTGTTTGCTAGATTTTGCTAGTAAATTATCTGAAAGCGCTAGCATGTATGACTCTCTATCCAGGCAAGAACTTCCACAGAGTTTCCCACTATACCAGTACCAAATTACCTTTGTGATATAACTTTTTATGTTTAGTTCGTTTATCCAAACCTGTGCTTGTCAGAAGAAAGTTGTCAGAGCTGCAACTTGAAATGACCCAAATTTACTATATAAATACCCCGAGATGAAAAACCTTAAAGAAGAAGCGCTGCATCCAGTAACCAGAAGATAACATTTTTCTCCAGACTGTCAAGAGTTTTCATTTTTATTCTCTTCACATTCGTAAAATGGACTTGTAAAGTTTATTAAAACCTTGCAACTTTTCATGTGGAATTTCAGAATCTGAGGATGCAATAAATATTTTTATTGTCATTATTTATTCCACATATGAGAAGAAATACCTCTTGTAAATGTGGTGTATCAACCTTACAAATTAGTGCATAAGCTAAAGGTATGATTTCTTCCTCCTTTTTTTTTTTTTTTTCTACAACTCCACCTTAGAAACAGAGCTCAGTGGTGGGACTTTTTTGGAAGGGTGTTTGGAACTCAACTCAGATTTCTCTAAATTATATTTAAAATTTTCAGGGAAATTTGAAAGTGTTTTAGAGGAGGATAGATCAAGTGAAGATTCACCTTGAATGAACTTGTGAAGATTGTGCCTTCATAGTATTTGACTGAGTGCTGAACGTGTACAAAACTGTCTCAAACTGAGAAATGGAGCAGATGTTATCCTTACCTACACCCTTCTGTGCTTCATAGTGGTGGCGATTTTAGAGATACAAAAAACTGATCCTTTAAAACAAACAAACAAAAAGAAAAGCCCTGAGGCTAACTTTAAAGGTTAAGCAGTCTTTCTTTCTTCTCCTTTGCTTCATCCTTGATATTGCCAGCTTCTTTATTTATTCATTTTAAGTTCCAAGATGCTCAGCTGGTGGATGGAGCATCTTAGCGTAGCAACAATATAAGCCTTCATTCCTTCTTGTAAAAAAACCTAATATCTGTGAATAAATGACAATTATCTCTCTGCTGCCATGTCAATCTCCTAACATTTCTTATCTGAGAACTGGTACCTGTTTGAAAGTGATACCAAAGTGGTATTTATTAAAGAACTTCATCAATCCTGCTTGGGAGTTACATACTTTACGCTGCGGGTCGGTCCTCATCTGCCCCAGAGGAAGTCAACTCTGCCTACAGGAGAAATCCACTCACTTCCTACTCAGGATACATTTTGTCTGTGGAGGAAGACCAAGTCTCAAGCATGGTTTGGATTTCTAAGTCATGTTTCTGTATGTTTACATAAAACAATTGGTATACAAAACTGCTTACGAAGAAAATCCTCTTGCCACTGAGAGGCTGTAAAACCCTTTAGATCTGAATTTAACACAGAGAGAATGACTAGGATAATAAGGATCAACTGAATCAGGGCAGACAATGGAACCTGGAGATACAGAGAGAAAAATAGCTTGGAGTTACTAAATGTAGGATCTCAGTTCTCAGAGAGAAGGCTATTGCCTATCGAACTGAAGGGACAAAGAAAGGAGCAAGGTAAAAGGGAGGACATAAAAGGATAGAACTTGTGAGATCCCCCCAGCACACAGCTTTCCCTGTTAGCAAAGGTGAGTTGCCTGTGTAACTGGGCTCTATGACAAGCCCCAAAGAGGTAAAGCTGTGATCATGAAACTGTTTTGTTTATACTGACTTCGTCAAACAACTGAGGCTCATGGGGAAAATGGGTTTGTACTTTCAGAGCAGCAGTTGCAATCTGAGAGGGAAAATGTTGCTGAGCTATAAACTCAGGACACAATGAAAAGTCTGAGTTTACCTGGTGTTGAGATAGGCAATGGAAGTGAAGGGAGGTCACTGCTAAGTATTTTGCGAGACTTCTGTTGATCTGATGACAATTCTCTTTTGTTGAGAAGGAATTCACCAGAGATAACTCAGGGCTTTTAGTAAGCCATATAAAATTTCACTCCCACGGTTTTAGATCCTTAGTCCATGTACTTCGAAATATATTCTAGGCTTCATATTAAAGCATGTACTAAACAGAAAAACAGTTAATCATTTTTATGCCAATAATCTGCTAAGTAGGATTAGGACCACAGACATAATGGTCTGTGTATTTACTGGGAATTGAACCATGCTATAGCTGGTCAACACAGTGGCTTTCACTTACCTTACTAAAAACTGGGGTGCGTCTTACACAATTCAGACTAAATGTTAAAGAAAGAAGTTAGTTTAAAAAAAAAAGAAAAGAAAAAAACTAATTTAAAATAGGAACATAATCTAGTAAAAAACACAGTTCATTTATTTTAAATGTTCACTAAAACATCAGTAAAGGAAGATTTTCATTAAATATAGATCACAGGACAGTTTTATTAAAAAATTGCAAGTTTTCTCCTTTTGAATTAAAATAAAGTCAGTAGTCATTCCTTACTTATATTTGTGAAATATCTGCATATAATTTTGGTCTACCAGGTAGGATTTAGAAATGCAAAAATTACTGTATTTTCAACATATTATATAATTTCACATATGCAGAATTTTTGTATGCATAAATAAAACATTCAGTCAGTGAGAAAAAAACTAAATTCTACTATATTTTGGAGAAAAAAAGGATTTGAACCTTATTTTCCAATGCAATAATTCATGCCACAGAAAAAAAAAAGGCCACACTATTGTATGGATTTTCAAAGAGTTAGTGAGGAATAGACAAGGCACAAATAGTTGAGAACAGCAACATGACAATGGGTTTTGGGAAGGTTTATAGTGGTGTCTAGTTTTAGGCATTTATTGCAGTGGAGATAAACTCAATTTATACCTTTAGGGTGTCAATTGCAATACAGTTGGCCAGAATGTTCCCAGATACCTGATTTAATAAGAACTAGGTAAAGATAAAAATAGACAAAGGAATGAGACTGAAGTTTGAAGGCTTGAGGCATACAACATGAAACACCACTTGATATTTGTTCAATATTTGTTTGATTTTTATGACAAATGAGATTAAAATTGATGCTTTGGTGGCTAGTGACAGTGATATGAGAGAAAAAAAAAAGTTTCAAAAGAAATATTTGCTATGGTAGTCAATAGCCAGAAAAATTAGTCAAGCCTAGACAAGAGAAGGAGAAAAGAGCACACACATAGCGTCATGACAGTTAGTAATGTGTATGAGAAATTATATTCTGTGAATTAATCATTACTTAATTTAGTATTTTTTAATCAATAATTCTTGTTTAATAAAAAAAGTCTCTCATATCCTAGAACCTTACACAAACTGGTATTATTCTTTTTAATAGTTAAACAGGAAGTTTCAGGAGAAGCATTTTGAGTATATGTTCAGGCAAATACATGTTTCTGGATAACCTGACAACTGAACTCAACCGTCTATTGAAGAACATAGGTCTTCTTTTAAAGGAAAACTTAAATTGCAAAGGAACACAGCAAATCGCAAAATTCCCACTAAATTTCTTGCAGAAAACTGCATCTCAGATTCTTTTGATGACAGGGTGATGAAAAATGCTACCCTGTGGTTTCATATCTACTATTATAAAGCCTGCCCAAGGTACTCTGGAGGTGCCTCAATCAGGAATCATGTATTACATTCCCAACAAAAAAAGAATTTGTATAGGTCTATTCATTACTTTATTTAAAGCCTTGATAAATTAAATGCCCAAATGACATGAAGTTCTTGTATGCACATCTCTATGACTGGTGTTTAAACATTATAATCTGTATGGAAATAAACATATTTTTTCTAATTTTGGAGTTCACATTTAGCAGTATTTTGTTTATGGGCAGTTTTAACAACTTTGTGCAGAGTAATGTTCTTTCCAAGATGAAGGTGGCAAAATCTGGTCCTTTTTCAGTGCAAATAAGAGCTTGGACCAGACTAGGGTAGCATTTTGATGTTCTGCAGAAAACTGCATTACAATATCTTGACTTTGCCCTGCTGAACCTGGAGTACTTGCAATAATTAGTGCCCTTCCCAGCCCGTTTAGGTTGGATTTTTTTCATTATTATTTTTTAATAATGAAAAAGCAATCTTTAGGGATTATTTTCTGCATTTTTTTGTAATCTTTACAAACATAGAAAATATATGTAAAATTATGTAAACACCTTGTTTGCATGCACAGTAAAAACTATGAAAATCTCATTTTTCAGGCAGCAGCAGGGAAGAAAGCCACAAAATGGTGGACTGGTAGCAACTGCAAAATAAGCTGCTTGACAATGGAAATAATAATAATAATAATTATCTATAATCTTGGCTTTTACCCAGAACAATAGCAATAAGAAAAGTAAAGGTGACTGATTATTCCATCGCAAGAGAGTCACCATAAAAAATGTTGGATATTTCCTAAGTGCATTTTGTTGATACTAGGTACTGAATATAATGTATCCAAAATCCTTTGCACCTTTTCTTTATTTAATTGATTAATTTATTTACACTGGAAGAAAACAAAGCAGGGGATTTTTCTCTTTGGCTTTCACATCCAACAGTAAAAGGAAAGAAATTAACAGAATATTACAGATTTCTTTGAGTTTGTCTGGGGGCTGAACTTGACATTGTAGTTTTAGAACTATTTGTGACTTTAAAAAAACCCTGCTGGCTTTGAGACACCTTCATTTTTTGAAAACTGTTTTATACAGTTGATCAGAAGTTTCCCTCCAGCATGTTAGTTTTTCAAGAAGCTGTTTACACATCTTCCTTTACACCACACTGGCAGTGCATAGGGGATTTAAAATGAAAGTAATTTACCTGCAGGTCTATAACAGGTACAAGACAGCTCATAAGCCACCACTCAAGAATCAGGAAAACTCAGGATCAATATCCATTACCCATCTTTTTTTTTTTTTTTTTTTCACATCACACCTAGAAGTATGTTATGATCTGGTTATTAAAATTATTAGAGAGATGCTTCTGCCCCAGTTAAGGTTCAAATGAGACCACATGCTGAAGCCAAGAGTATAGATTTTATTTAACAGTAAATGTGAGGCAGAGAGAGCGATAGAAAGACATAGGAAAAAAAATGGAGGGAGAGAAAGAGTGACAGAGAAATAGACTAAGTAGAAAATATCACTACTCCGTGGATCCTGTTGGCATCCCACTGATCCTCTTCTTCCAGCCTTCTTGGCGGTGAGGGTCCCCCAAAAACAGAGTCTGTTCAATTAATATACATTTAGGCCAGGTGGAAATGCCCCGATACTTTCCCTGGAGGTAGCGGGGGAAACTTTGACACTGTCTCTTGCAAAAGACTCTGGATCTGCCACATCACTTTGCACCACGGGCAGCCCTGTGGTGCAAGGCCTCAGGAATGAGCCTGGGGAGCCCTTTTGGGAGGTCTTTGATAGATTACGAGACCCCCCTCAGCTGCCTCTCACTTGAATGTCCATGGATGTGGCCTTCCCGGGGTGGGGGGGTTTACAACGAAGCCAGTTTGTGAAGGGAGGATTGGGTGTTCACTGCCTCTGACCAGAGGTTACATCACACACCCAAAACTCTTCTCCTCCCCACTCGGTTGTGGGGGACTGTGTGCAAACGCGGCCTCAGCAGATGAATTTTTGAGCTATGGCCTCCCCTATGCCAAATCCAGCCAGGGATAACATTCAGGACAGATGCTGGGTTTAGCTTTCTTGTGGATGCATTCCTCTCCCTCAGCCTTGTTTACTTTTCCCTTGACCTGAGATAATTGGACAATAGAATCACCTTTATCTTGTCTCAAGTTCCCTTAGGTGGCTTAACTCATAGTCCAAAGTTCCAGCCAGGAGGCATATTGAGGGAAGGGTGGGCTTAGGTGGTCACAGCTTCTTTATACGGTTTTGCCATAATGGGCAAAAAGTCCTTCATAACAATGTTTAAACCATGAACCATAACATTTCAGTCTCACAAGGTATCAGGAAGCACAAGGATAATGAGAAAAAGAGAATCCTTCACTTGTTTGAATGCCTAAATAAGTGCGATCAATTATATTCCAAATTCTGATTTTTTCTGTTCCAGAAGAAGGTTGGTAAGGGAAAAACAGATAGAAACTCTGTGCTGATTATGGGATAGAGTTAATTTTTCTTCACAGTGGCTGGTATAGGGCTGTGGTTTGGATTTTTGTTGAACACGGGGTTGATAATATAGAGATGTTTTTGTTGTTGTTGAACAGGGCTTACACAGAGCCAAGGTCTTTTCTGCTTTATGTATTGTCATGAAGTTGGGGGTGCTTGGGAGGTCAGAAGAAGACAGGACAGATGTTCCCAAATGACCAAAGGGATATTCCAGACCATATGACATCATGCTCAGCATATAAAGTGGGAGGAAGAAAGAGGAAGGGGAGCATGTTTGGAATTATGGTGTTTGTCTTCCTGAGTCACTGTTACAAATGATGGGGCCCTGCTCTCTTGGAGATGGCTGAACACCTGCCTGCCCATGGGAAGTGGTAAATGAATGCCTTGCTTTGTTTTTCCATATTACACTGTCTTTATCTCAATCCACAAGTTCTCTAGCTTCTACCCTTCTGATTCTCTCCCTGATCCCACTGGTGGGGGAGTGAAAGAGCGGCTGCATGGGCCTTGGTGGCTGGCTGGGGATAAAGCACAACAAAGGCCCATAACTTTTTACATGAACATACTACTGACTTGTAGCTTTGGGGAAAAAAAACTTCTTCTACCACAAAATACTAAAATAGATTGATTGAGGTATGTTTTAGTATAGTTCTTCCTTTTCTGTACTGAAATATTCAGTATTGTAACCTACTTCCTACGTGATTATTTATTTGGATTTCTCCTGAAGTTTCAAAATTTGAGTTTCTTTGTTGGTTTTCTTCTATATTTACTCATATCTTACTTGGGAGATGGAAGCACTTAATAAAAAGCTGGTCATTGCTCAAATACACATAACGAATAACGTACTAGCAAAACAATGCATCATAATTTAAGTCACAAAAATGTTAATGCTAAATAGCGCTTGACATTGTTTTAATGATCAGAGTCCACTGTCAGCCACATTTGAAGATGAAAGAGAATGGAAATGTTGTTGACTTGTTGAATTAAGTTAGATCAGTTCATAAAATCAGTCAACATTCCAGTTGGGCAGCTTGCAAGGAGTTAATATGTTCTTAGCACTTTGAAGTCTAAATTACTTTTAGAGAGTAATATCCATGTGGTACCTTGAAGGAAGGCCTAAGCAGTAAACTTTAACTGCTGCCTGAGTTGGCAATCATTTCATAGAGACAAGACACTGCACAAGAAATTGCTCTATAAATAAGATCCCTTACAGAAGAATTAAAATGAAATTCATATTATTGGTCTTCACTAGGAGCCATAAAAAACACAGGACAGCCAGGATTTGTTTCAAATCACTGTTAGAAGCACCTGAAGGACACTCCTAAAGTCAGCTTGATCAATCATGACGAATGCACTGGTCAAGCTTCCTGTGCAACAGTAATGCATTTGGAAGCCTTGAGGAAATACATCTGGCAAAAAGAAATAGGACAGATATGAGATATTCCTTCTGCAGAGATTTTCCTATGACCATTAATCTAGATATGTACCCTACCTTACTAAGCAAAGTATCTCTAAACTCTTCCCTGTATCGTCTCCCAGTCTTTTGGGTTCTCCCATGTTCTCATCTCCTTGATTGATACAAGGTGTCTAAAGTGTGACCTATTTTTTGTGGTTTGAAGGGAGGTGAGTCGTCATACTGTCTGGAAGAGACTTATGATCCCCACTGTCAAATCATGCATTTTGCTAGCAGTGTCAAGAAAGAAACTCTTGTGTGATGTTTGCATTGGATCTCTGTCTGCTGTGTCTGGATGCTGATATTTTGTGAGCCTTTATACAAGGCTGTCAGTACTGGAAAAATGTCATAAGAAAGTTTAAAGGTTTGACCTGTAAATCTGATGGGGATGATGGCTGCAGGTAGATGGAGGTGGGAGGGAAAGAAATTGAAAAGTGTGTGTCACCTATTTGAACGAAGGCTTCTTTATATCATAGAACAGGCAGGAAGAAAAGAAATAAAACTGCTGGGACCAATGTCAGAAGCCTAAAGCATCCAAACTAGAAAGCAAGAAATGATAAATCATTACCTAAACGGAATTGGATTACTGGAGCCCTTCCATGAAAGTTGTCACTTGTTCTCCTTTATAATTTAGTTTCTTCTTCAGACACTACAAACCATGAGAAAAATATTCTGAACTGTTATGCATAGGGCACTTTATGAAGGGGAGTGGTGGATATTCTGGAGGTAGCAGTGGCACTGATGGCAGTGCATAGCAAAAGAAACCTGAAACTATTTGAATTTTGTTTAAAATAAAACTTATTTCTAGATGCTTCTATTTTGAAAATTATTTTCAGTCAGCATCATACCTTTGAAAAGTGACATATTAATGTCGTCAGGACTATCAATCTGCTATTATTACACACAACAGATATGTGCCTGCAGGCTGCCATAGCTGTAAACTTTAACCTCATTCCTTAGGGGTGATGAGATAGCATCCAAATTGTTTAAATACTATGATACCTGAAGAATATGTTGGGAAGTGTATTGAGAATATGACACCTGATAAAATAGACAACAACAATTTTATTAGAAGCAATTTCTGTCTGTTTTTCTGTTTGCTGATTATCAGAGAACACAGCAGCTAGTCACAATAGTTCAAACAATTTAAATATGTGTTCAAAAATGGTCACTAAAATGTTTAATCAAAAATTGTTTTGACTTGGTGTTTTCCAGTATGTAAAAATGTACTGTAAGACATTTGTGGGTTTAAACATTGTAAGAACTTATGTTTGCTGACTATATATCTTGCTGCTTGATTTTTTTTTCTTTTCCTTTCAAGTGTTTCTTTTGAATTCGTAGAGTCATAGAATGATTTTAGTTGGAAGGGACCTTAAAAATCATCTAGTTCCAATCCTTCTGCCATGGCCAATTCAGGCTCCAGAAGAGCTCTAAAATCCGGCACATAAACTTTTGCTCACACGGAACAGAAAACATGGATTTCAGCATCCTATGTCTTCCCTGTACCGCACACAGGTCCTGTTTCTGAATTTAGCAGATAAAGTGAAAAGCAATGAGAAGTCAACTAAATGTTAACATCTTACTCAATTATAAATTGTCTTGTATAGAATTTAAACATACCCTTTAAAATTTCCTAAATTGGGCCCAAAAAGTATTTTGTCAAACTATTAAGTCTATTAATAAAAGCATCAATTCATGTTAACTTCAGTAATGTAGTCCCTGAAAACTGCTTCATAATTCACACTCTTGAAGAATATGAGACAGAGCAGACAGCAATAATTTTCAGGTTTTTTTGCCCTGTAGCTTGATTCTGCACTCACATAGACTATCAGCAAGGTGCTTACAGTTGTGTATTAAACAGTCTCGAATCAAAAGGCTGGATTTGAACTGACAGCTATGCTATATATTTGTTCATTAGCTGAGTCTGATTTTAACACATACATGTACAAGTAAAGAAAGCTAAAAACATTGGAACTCTGCAAATTTATGACCCATTGAAACACAAAGAAAGAATTATTATTTACTTTAGGCTTTCTAATGTTGGAATTAAATGTTATTCTGCAAATATATTTCCGTCACTGATGATACATTAGGACGAGATAGTATCTAAGACTCAAACAAATAACTTAATGATTCAGGGAAAATTTGGTGATTTATAATCCAAGAGTCAAGCTCATTCATGTTCTGAACATTCTTGCAAGAGCATTTAATTTCTTGAGAAGAAAACTTTGACATGAATGACAGAGTAGTTAGGATCAAGTATAGATCTCATCATCATGCTTCATTACTTTAAGGCTGGTAAGTACTGTATGAGGTTTCCAAAGTTGGTTTATTTTGCACATTAGTCACAACCATGCTCTTTTCGATATGACAATTAAATAGTCCATTAGTCATTTTATAGGGTATTTATTCACCAGCCAAGAGGAAATTGTTATTCTGCTCTGAGATGAGCTGGGTAATTCCTGACAGATAAAATCAGAAATCTTTTTCACAAATGTGCGCATATCCAGATGCCCACCTTCAATTAATTCCAGCAGCACGGTTTATTACCCTGTCCTTATAGAGTGCTTAAGTACCTGCACAGTAAAGTTCCTTTCAGCTCAGTAGTAAATTAGTTGCTGGATCACAGAACTTGCCTCTCAGGAAAGGTAGTATAATGTCTAAGGTCAATTAAGTTTAGTTTTGGCATGGCTTACAGACTCACTTTTAGGCTGCCTAAAATGACACCAGTTCACAAAATCAATGCTGATATCTTTAAAGTATTGTTTGAAAGATGCCTGGCATCCTTGAAGAGAGGTAAAATATCCAAGGTCCTCCAATTTTTTTTGTCTTTGGCCAAGGCAAGCCTAGCTGTCTGTTTGCAAGGTCGTAGTTAGCAGATCACAACAATTTAGGCAACTGACTCTGCTCTAGTCTGGAGCATCTCTCTTATGAGGAGAGACTGCAGGAGCTGAGCCAGTTTAATCTGAGAAGATAAGAATGAGAGAGGATCTCATCAATGAATATAAACATTTCAAATGCATTTGTCAAGAGGATGGTGCCAGACTCCTAGGGTGCCCAGTGACAGGACAAGGAACAGGAATAAAGAAAAACACAAGAAGATTCACCCCAACATGAGGAAGAACATATTCACATTGAGGGTGGCAGAGGACTGCAATAGGCTGCCCAGGAAGGTCATGGAGTCTCCCTTTCTGGAGATATTCAAAACCAACCTGGACACATTCCTGTGTAATCTGCTCAAGGAGATCCTGCCTTGGCATGTGGTTTGGACTAGGTGATCCCCAGAGCTCCCTTCCAAACCTAACTAATCTGTGATTCTGTTATTTTGCATGAAATATCCATTCATACAGGTAGACTGTAAATCTGACTGAGGAAGACTGTGTTCCAACCTGATGGCACACAATAACAAGTGCAGTACCTCCTATAGCTACTTCTTTTGCATGGAAAACCTGTATCTTGGCATTAGTGTAACATCAAACACAAATGCTAAGTCACGTGTTTCAATTGTGACTAATATCTCAGTTTAAACAGTGCTGATCTGCGAGGAAGGGAATGAGGAAAAATAAAGGTACTGCTATGGAAAAATGAACACAAAAACTTTATAGCTAAAAATGTTGCATCAACTTGAATCTTACCTAATGCAATGAGGCCAGATAAAGTAATTCCTTAAGGCGAGTTGATCTTGGCTGGCCGCCAGATGTCTCCCCAGCTGCTTTCACACTCCCACTCCTTAACAAGACAAAGGGAGAAAACAGTATGGAAAAGCTCATGGGTCATGATAAAGACGAGGGCACTTATCAAGTACTGTCATGGGCAAAACAGACTTAACACGAGGAAAATTAATTTGACGTATTGCCAAGTAAAACAGAGTAGGATGATGAGAAAAGAATGACTAAAACTAAAACACCTTCTGCCCCATACCGTTTTCCTTACAGGTTCAACTTCACTCTTCCATCCCTGATTCCTCTACTGATTTTCCTGAGAGAACTGGAGCAGAGGGATGGAGAAGGGGACCTTGAGGTCAGTCCATAGCAGCTCCTCTCTGCCATTCCTTCCTCCTAACACTTTGGAAAAATCCAAGGAGATGGGCTGGTTATTGACTGCAGCTAATGTGATGTGTTGATGTATGCAATGGAGATGGTTAAAAAGCAGGGGAAGAGTATTTTACTTGGAGATGAGTTGTTTGTGCTTTGTTTACCTAGGACAATTATTTATGTAAAGTTCAGAGAAATACTTGAAGAAATATATTTCTCAACAATGGAAATACTTTTGTTCAGTGTTTAAAGGCTGGTCAAGCATTGGAACAGGCTGCCCATAAAGCGTTTGAGTCACCAACTCTGAAGGTATTCAGAAGGTAAATGTGCCACTTATGGACATGGTCTAGTGTTGGACTTGGCAGCACTGGATTAATGGTTGGACTTGATGAACTTAGAGGCCTTTTCCAACATATATGTTTATATGATTGTATGATTTCAAAAGCAGAACAATATATATCACCTTAGGCAGGATTCAAAGGTGTTTCTGGTTATTTTAAACAGGTTATGCCCTTGACAGTATTTAATTGGTAAAACTTCCAAAACGAAATTTAGAATGTGTTTGATTACAGGATGCAGCCTCTGTTTTCTCAGTTTAGAATACAGATATCATATATTCATGTTTGTGGTGTCTGTAGATTCTGCCCGTTCTTACTTCTGTGTCTGAACCCAACACAGAAACCTCATCACACCATCACTGTCTTACTCTACTTAGCTGTAGACCAGAGACACCAGCATCCCCTATGACAGAAGCTAAGTTAATGTGATTTTGATATGCTGGCTGGCTGAATTTCTGCCTAGTCACCAGAGGGATAGTTCAACACGCAACTAAGTCAGACACCACTCCTGAACTGGTGGCAGCCAGTTCCTTTATCTGGAATCCATGAAAATTGCTGTGCTACAGAAGAAATTCAAGAGGACCTTGTAATCCCTTTCACTTGAAGAGTGCTGTAAATGGCAGAAACAACACTCAGGAAAGTAAAGAAGTTTTGATAATTTGAGATACTGGTTTCAGCCCTCCAGCAAAGCTAAAACAGCAGGCGGTTTAAAACAACACACCATGACAGCCAGATGGAATATTCCTGAGAACCTACAATCTATGCCCAGATCCACCAGTGCACTTATATTATTGAAACCCAGAAGAATAAATCACACCACTAAAACAAAATTACGAATATCTGATTTGTACTTAATGTTAATTTAGTGAATTGGGCCCTTTTAAACATGCATATTTCATTTCTCTGACTCATTAACCCTAAACTAAATTTTCAAAATATAATCTCTTAACAAAGTTCAGTATCAGCCATGCCTTATTAGAGGGATGCTCAGTTTCTGAATTAACAGCCTTCTCTTCTTCAAGGTACTAGCAATATTTAGCTGAACTTGTGCTTTGAAATGATCTACAGTAGTTCATACTCATGTTGTGAGAAAATTAGTACATACTTCCACTAACAGTCACAGGAATTAATCCTCAAAATTTAATCTTACTGACATGAAATTCCATCCTCATGAGTCTGCTGTGTTCCTTGCAGCATTTCATAGATAATTATTCTTGATCTACTTTCATGACCTACTGAGTTCCATTCCCTTAACATTTTTCCTTTTTTTTTCCTTAGACTGACTAGATTTCTCCCCATATTTGCTGCTCCTTGTGTCCTTCTGTCAATCTTCATTTCACATTTTGCATGAGCTGCATGCACAAGCTGATGAACAGTGTAGAAAAACTTAAAAATACATTCAGGAGTACTGCACATTAATGCTTTGTCCTTGTAGATTAAAGGGTAACATTTGAGAACAGAAACTATATATGAAGTCATGAGAGGGGATGTCGCAATCCAGTGGGGGGAACTGCAAGGAGTTCTTTTAAAAATGGGTGGTTGGGAATGGAATGAAGTCAAACAAGGCACACCTTGTACCTGAGAACCGTTTATTGATAACAAAAAGGAGAAGGAAAAGGAGTTTCCCGAGCGGAAGGCAGCTAGAAGAGACAGAAAAGAAGAAAGGAAAATGGAAAAGGACTGGGGGAGAGGAGAGAGAGAGGGAGAGGGGACAAGGAAGAAAAGAGGGTGTTACCACCAGGGAGCCAGGGCAGTGCTGTCGGTGCCCAGGCAGCGGGGGTGTGCAGGCGCTGCCCGCCTGTGGCCGGGCTGGGTGTGAGGGAGCCTGAGCAACTCCTNGGGGGCAGTAAAGGCACATATACTTGTGCATTCATAGTGTAATCTGCTAGAATGAGAGAGTAGGGTCTATTCTCTGTCTCTGCGCATCTTCTCTAAGAACCTAAATGTCACATTCCACTGTGGGGAACTGCGAGGAGTTCTTTTAAAAATGGATGGTTGGGAATGAAATTAAGCCAAACGAGGCAAACGTTGTATCTGAAAAACCGTTTATTGGTAACGAAACCAGAAAGTAAAAGGAGTTGTCCCAACGAAAGAGAGCTAGAAGAGACAAAAAAGACGACAGGAAAATGGAAAAGGAATGGAGGAGAGGAGAGAGATGGGACAGAGAGAAAAAGAGTGTTACCACCAGTGACTCAGGGCAGTGCTGTCGGTGCCCAGGCAGCGGGGGTGTGCAGGCGCTGCCCGCCTGTGGCCGGGCTGGGTGTGAGGGAGCCCGCGCAGCTCCCGGAGGGCCGCGGCTCCACAGGCGCGGCTCCCGCGGCGACGGCAGCGGACACGCGGGGAGTGGGTGCTCGGGAGGGAGGACCAGGACCCTGGGCAGGGTCATGGCAACCAGCTGGATCGGGATGACAGGGTGGGCAGTGATGGCTGGATTGGCGCAGCAGGGTTGGAAGCAGGCAGCCCAGGCAAGGATATGGGGCAGTCAGGCAGCACGCAGTGGTCAGAGGCACAGGATGGCAGGACAGGTGTGAAGGCGAGCCAGCGAGGTCAGGAGAGCCAAAAGGCAGGCAGGCATGCTGGGGCCAGGGCAAAAGAGGGAGTGAGCAGGAACAGTGAACAGTAGCGAGCCCCAGCAAGCAGTGATGCAGTTGTTTTTTATACCCCCTTGGCCCCTACCAGTCTGCCTGCTAGCAGGGATCCATTGGTCCAGTCCAGCCTTCCTGTGCCATCCACTGGTGGAGAGCTCTTCACAACCTGGTTGGAGAAGCCCCTCCACAGCGTCTCCTACTGCCTGCCTCATGGGAGGTGTTGCCAGGTGATGTTTTCCCAGAGACAAGGCTTCTTCTGGTTGCCTCCTGCACATGGCACATGTGCACCCCCCCTCCACATGCCTCTGACAATTATTGTTAAGGCATAACAAAACTGAATTGGCTCCTCACAGGGGGTCTGCCAAACTGATAATCATGCCTGTATCCAAACAGTGGTGCCTGTATCCACATCCTTTAACAAAACGTCAAGAGTAAGCTGTTTGTTTTCATCAATGCACCAGTGAAATCATTGCCGAATCCACCCATTATAGCTTGTCCTACAGCCATGTCTGTTTGTTTGAATCAGATGGAGAGTCGGGTTCCCTGAACTGTGGAATCACTGTGTTAGTTTCGGCTTCACCCCTTAGGGACCATCAGAGCAACCATTATGTTAAGCCGCACTTCATTCTTGGGCTAGTCTCTTTAATTATATTAGCTGATTATAGATGTGAACAAAAATGGCAGAACTGAAGACAAATGGATTTTCCAGCATGGTTCATTAAAATGCAGTTCATTCAAATATCTTGCAAGGATGTCAAATAGGTGAAAATATGTAATATAGGCAAATCAAAACTGATTATAAAAGCTGCTGAAGAAATCAGAGTAAGATAAAAGTTGACATGAAAGGTTAATTTAAGCAGTGAGACTGCTTTAAGTCCATTGGTTTAAAATGGTTGTGTAAGCCCACTGTGCTAAAATAATCTAATAACTGCTTTTCAGCTTGTTGCAGTCTGGCCTCTAGTCTGTGCAGACATTGTGAAAATTGCCTTCGGGTAGCTTGGATACCAATCAAAATACCTCTTTATCTCAGCTTAGGATGGAGCACAATGTCATTGCATAAACTGTGTAAAAATGGTGTAGCTAAGCCATGATGATATCAAGTGTATGCAGCCACACTGAATAGAACCAGAGAGACTGGAGTTTGGGGTGGCAGCACAGGCACCGAGCGACGTCGCCTTCTTTCATTATGGGTGAGCCTTAGTGGCAGAAGGCACAGTCACTTCATGAGGTAAGCACAGAGGGCACAGTTCCTGAGAGTGACACTGCACTACTTGGAAAGCACCTACTTGAGGTGCTACTTGATGAACTAAAGCCTTCTAAATCCGACAGAATTGCTTCCAGCACTATCAGGGTACTGACATGTGCAAACAAACCAATATATAATCTTGCTAGCATAAATATAGTTTAGTTATTTTCGTACAGATTTAATCTTTGACTGTACTGTGGACATAACCTAATTTATTCTGTGGTGACAGTAGGAGCAGATGTTTTATGTTTGTGAAGTTCCTCACATAATCTACTACTGTAGAAATTTTTGTTACGAGAATTGTGAAGTGGCTTTTTTGCTGTTTTGGGATTTTTTTCACTCCAAAGTTTATTGATGAGTTTTTCTTTAAGAATGTGGCTTTTTTTATAGCTAGATGTGAAATGGATGTTAGATATTAACTTGCAAAACCGTTACATTGCTGTGATGGACAGAGGCTAGGGAATATGCTGTTTTAAGCCATTTACTTGGTTTGAGGCAAGAAACTGTGTTTTATTATATTACTAGCAGTGTTATTACTGAGTTGGACCCACATTGCCTTGGCTTATATCCATGTGATACTAATTATAAGTAACAAGTCTATAATTACTGGTATCATTAACATTCTGAGTCAAAGAGTTTAAAGCACACAATAACACTAATAAAAATAATAGAAGATGGAATCTGTTGTTTCAGAGTACAAACACAATAAGAGAGTTTTAATCCAAAGAATTTAGTCTAAATAGTTAAGAAAAAATGTTATTCTTATATGTTGTGACATATTTCTACTTTAAATACTAAGGCTGAAGGAAAATTCATATTCCTTAAGTATATAATCTAAGACAAGCACTTTCTTAAATATCTGATTATTATGAAACCCATATTCCTTTGAATTCAGTAGCAAAGCCCCCCCTCCCAGATTTCAGTGGGTCTAGAACTTTGTGCAGACACTGTTTTCCCATTCCTTTTCAAAACTATCAATTCCAGAAGTCCTTGTGCACTTTCTAAAATTCAAAGTTTATATTTGTTCTCTCTCCACTCTCTTCTATAGTGTCACCATCTAAGCATTGCTGTGTGGTACAGAATGAATGTCAAGTAGTCCCCATTCATAAGGGGTATAGATTTGAAGTGCTAATATGCCAGCTATTGACATTTCTAAAGAATACTGCTGATTGATATTGCAGCCCAGAAGCATCTTTTAAACACTAGAGCAAAGGGTATACATCAACAGTAGCAGTACTCAAACATAAAATTCTGACAGCATGGGATAACAGAGACTATTCCTCCTTCAAGTAAAGGAAAATTCAGTTTTAAACCTAAGGGTACATGAGACCTCTGAAGAGTTACTTTCTTAGATTTTAATTTGTCTGACACTGTCCTTTTTTCTACCTGCAGGCAAATATAATCAGCACCTTACAATTTCTGCCTATATTGCAGGGGTTATATTGACCTCTAGCTTTCTGTATTTGCTAATCTATTGATATTTTCCTTAAATACTCTGAATAGCTGTTTTGTCAGCCCCGTCCTTAAAGGCACACAAAATCCAAACAAATCATCAAATCCAATGATCAGAGCTATGGATAATAACAAAGGGAATGCAGCTGACTCCAGCTGGTTTCTTCTTGCTGCTAGACAGAGAAGACTGTTATTGCTCCACACCTTCTAACCATAGGACATGTATCTGAGAATTGCAGATAAGATTATTGTAATAATTTCTTCCTAATCCTGTTTCCTTTGTTACGAGGATGAACTGCCTGGATGCAGCACCTGCCATCACAGACAACCATGTCATATAATCCCTTTCATAAACTTAATCAAGTAGTTTAAAAAGTACTTAGGCCTCTTGATCCTGCTATTGCTATTTTGCTCAAAACCATCACAGACCTTTTTGTTATAATTCATCTTGTATTTCTGATCCTTGTTTGATTCAAAGCCGGTTTTTACCCATTTGATCTCTTGCCCAACATTGTATACTGGTAAATAAGATGAAATGATATGCATGAAGTAGGAAAATAAGCTATTTTAATTAAGAACAGTCAGAGCCATTCCATTCATACTGTGTTATTCTAAAGCCTGCTCCTTGAAAACCTTCTGGGTAGTGTGTCTTCTCTGTTTGTGGGATTAGCCTATGTGTATCACTCTGTCCCACATGGATTTTTAAACTGTAACCTGTAGAAACACACAGGCAACAAGAATCACACACATTTTATACTAAATCAGCTTAGTGGCTTCTGAAGTAGAAATATTTCTTGTTCTAAAGGAACAAGTACACTTAGATTTTCTTGGATCATATCTTACATTTTCATGGTATTTTTGTATAACCATCCTATGAGGAATTAATATGTACATATTAATTGAAAATAATTATTTTAATAGAAACATTGTTCCCTAGTTTTTAAGTACATTGTTTCCTTTATACAATTGAGTTTCATCTCTTTTCTATTATTCACCTCTTTGAGATCCTCTGTTGACAGCATCACTCTGAGTTGATGCTTACATTCAGTAAAACCTGTTGCAATCTTCTTTTTTTTTTCTGTCTACTTTATAAGCTTCACCTATCTCTCTCGTTGTTTAAGAATAACTTTTTATTCATCATCATGTCAGAGACTTTATGGAAATTCTAACAGATAAGATGACTGTGAAAGAGTCCATCTCCTCTAAGAAAGACATAAGGTCAATCTAATACTATTTTGCTAATGCGTATCATACACACGTCAAGGTTTTTTCATTTGATTCGATTCCTATAATAATTATTTCCTTTAAGATTTATTTTAATTGAATAGCCAAGGTCATTTTGAAAGTCCTGTAGCTGCCTAAGTCATTTTCTTTCCTTTCCATTCAAGCAATATGACTACTGAATATTGATACATTTATTTTTTTTCTTCAAGCCTTTATTTGTTCCATACTGGCTTTTCCAAAGGAAAAAAAATCACTACCCTCTAGAAGATAAAATAGAATAGAATAGAATAGAATAATTTAATTTGAAAAATACCTCTAAGATCGTTGCGCTAAATCATTAATCCAGCATTGCCAAGTCTGCCACTAAACTGTGTCCCTAGATGTCACGTCTACACTTCTTTTAATACCTCCAGGGTTGGTGACTGTACCACAACCCTGGGCAACCTATTCCAACGTCTGACCACCCGTTCCATGAAGAAATCTTTCCTAATATCTAAACTAAACCTCTCCTGGAGCAACATGGGGCTGTTTCCTCTTGTTCTGTCACTTGTTACTTGGGAGAAAAGGCCAACCCCCATCTGGCTACAACCTCCATTCACGCAGTTGTAGAGAGAACTTAAATGCCCCCTCAGCCTCCTTTTTTCCAAGATAAACAGCCCCAGCTCCCTCAGCCGCTCCTCATCAGACTGGTGCCCCAGACCCTTCACCAGCTCCACTGACCTTCTCCAGACACACTCAAGTACCTCAGTGTCCTTCTTGTAGAGAGAGGCCCAGAACCCAACACAGGATTTGAGTATGGCCTCACGAGTGCTGAGTACAGGAGGACAATAACTGCCCTTGTCCTGCTGGCCACACTATTTCTGAATCAAGCCCAAAAGCCATTGGCCTTGGCCACCTGGGCACATGCTGGCTCATATTCAGCTGACTATGACGATACTCAAGATGAACTTCTCCATAACCTTCCTCGGCATCAAGGTTAGGCTGAGAGACTCCTAGATAGGCATCACATTTGCCAGCTTTCAGTTAACTGGAATCTCCCCAGTTAGCCAGGACTGCTGGCAAATTATGGAAAGTGGCTCAGTGATCACTTCTGTCAGCTTCCTCTGTTCCCTTGGACGGATCCCATTCATCCCCTTGAACTTGTGCATGTCTACATGGTGCAGCAGGTTACTGATCTTTTCTGCTTGGATTATAGGGGTTTTATTGTACTCCCTGTCTCTGTCTTCTAGCTCAGGAGGCTGGATAACCTGAGAAAATTTGTCTGACTGTTAAAGACTGAGACAAGGCACTAAATACCTCAGACCTTTCCTCATCCTTTGTCACCATGTTTCCCCCTCCATCCAATAAAGGATGAAGATTTTCCATGGCCCTACTTTGGTTGCTGATGTATTTGTAGAAAAACCTTTTGTCTGTTTTAGCACTGGTCAGATTAGGTTCTAGTTGGGCTTTCATCCTTCTAATTTTCTCTCTATCTAACCTCACAAGATCCTTATAGTCCTCCTGAATGAGCCATCCCTTCCTCCAAAAGTTATAAACTCACCTTCCTTTTTCTCTTGACTTCAAGACAAAGCTCTCTGTTAAGCCCAGCTAGTCTTCTTCCCCACCAGCTCGTTTTCCGGCACGTGTGTCTTTAAGATTTGCTTCTTGAAGAACATCCAGCCTGGCTAAATTCCTTTGCTCTTCAGGACTGCTTTCCAGGGAATTCTGTCAGCCAGGCTCCTAAACAGGCCAAAGTCTGCCCTCAGGAAATCCAAGGTGACAGTTCTGCTGACTCCTCTCCTTACTTCTCAAAGAACCAAAAACCTCTATTATTTCATAATTGCTATGCCCAAGACAGCCTCCAACCATGACATCCCTCACGAGTCTTTTCCTGTTCTCAAACCACCAGTCTGGTAGGTTACCTTCCCTAGCTGGCTCACTCAACAGATGTGTCAGATGTTTTCCTTCCCTTGAAATATAAATTCCTCTGAGTTTTAGTAGTTCTGATTTAGAGAAATTCAGGCATCTTTTACAGTTAAGTTGCTAGTATCTCAGTCAAGATGACTTCACCATAGCTATACACACATAATGCTACCAAGGTAAAATTTAATTTGTAGGATAGGGTAGGAATAGTATAAATGGTTCTCTTACCCAAAAAAAAAAAAAAAAAAAAAAAAAAAAAAAAAAAGAGTTACAACCCACTTATTCTTCTACTTTATCTGCTTGTAAAGTTGTTTTATATTTTCCCCATGTTAGATACATCACCACCACCCATCATTTTATTAAAGTTCTCACAAAGAACCACATTAGTTTTGATGACCAAGAATATTCAGACACCACTCTTTCTAGCACTTTTTTGTCAGCTATATACAGTGGAGAAATAATTACCAATATTGTTGCAATTTCTAGTAGCATTAATCTCTCTAGTAAAATACAGAAGCCTGTATATATCTTCAACCCTAGAGGCTTGTGGAGAACTCTCATAAGACCAACAAAATAAAACTGCTTCTCTAATCTTTCCCCAAAGTGGCTTTGATAGAAATAAGTTTCTCTTTGCTCCACACTGTCTGATTTTATTTCTTTATAATTTATCATTTCATTAACCAACAATACCTCCTACCATCCCAGCTTCATTATTCATTCCTGAGTATCACATAGCTTTAAATAAGGATGTTGAAGTCATATTATTAGATACTGTTGTCATCAGTAAAACCACATAAATCAATGTAAAATACATACAGAATGAAAGCTTAGTGGTCAGAACTGGTCAAAATTAATAAAACTATAAAGGAGTTGTAAGAAACTTTTAGTTTAGGGATGGGAAGGTAAGCATAATCACAGACAAAAACAATTAAATAAATAAAAAAGTGATGGTCATAAAAGGATCACTCAAGTACAGCCTATGCAATCCATTGAGAAGAACAAATTCAAAAATTATTTCTGTATTGATATGCAGCGGTAGTTCTGCAGCTGTAACTCTTTGTTGCTCACAGACTTTTCCTTAAATCTACCCTCAAACATTTTTTAGTCTGGAGTTCATAAAAAGAAGTAAAGAAATTAATGGAATTTACCTGATGATACAATAGCTTCTTTGGCATAATTGAGGCATAAATGATTATTTTTTTACCACCAAATCATATTTTAATTCAGACCTACCAAGATTAAAGCAGGAATCACTTGATCAAATTGTTTCTGTGATGCTTAGACTAATTACCCTAACAACCCACTGAATATCTACAACATCAGTATCCCCCAGGGCTTTGGATGGCTCTTCAGACACCTGGCGTTGTTTCAGACCACAAATATAGCCCAGACACACATAATTTTTAAAGCAGACGTTATCAACATTGCATCATCTAATTGTTTAACACCAATAATTTAACACTCAGTCTGAGTTTTGATAACTCAGTTTGGGTTTCCATAAGTCAGCTCAGAGCCTGCATTTCCAGGTTCACTCCCTCAATTCTGTTGCTGCCTGCTCTTGACAGGTGCCTTTTTGCCATGCTTCTTTTGCATCTTCCACTGCTGGCCTGGCATCTCAGGAGGCCTCCTGAACTAATGACAAAGGGCAGGGGACAATCTTGCCCCAGCTAATTTCACCTAGGTTCTGGATTAGGAGTTTTTTAAGAAAAACTGCTGCTTTATCCATTATGCTACAAAAACCAAGATGTTCACTCTAAGTCACCAAGTATTTTCCATCCTCTAGCTACCTTACTGGTTGCTCAGAATGTGCTAATGGACGTTGCATCCTACCTGGTCCAAAATCAACAGCCTAGTAATCATTTGCAGGGCTCTTTTGACTGTACAATTTATGATGTAGACACTGAACACACTGTCTTGACCTGCTTTATGGAGGCACTCAGCATTCTTGCTAACAGCTAACCCAGGACGGGTTATCCGCTCTCCATAGGATACAAGTACAATGAACAGTATCTTAATTTTATGCACTTTAAAATTATTTGAGTAATCCCCAAATATTTAAAAGTACTGTTTTGAGAAAAATACCATAAAATCTATATAGCACTACTTTAAACACAAAATTCATTCTAAGACTAATAACTCTATAGCTATATAAATATCTTGTACATTAATAAAATAATAGTTTAAACACAGGAAAAATAATTTGAGTGCAGGAAAGTATTGGAGTTTTCCTTTTCAAACAAATAAATCAAGATTACATAGGATGTGTCTGCAATCTTAGAACTGGAGTAGGAGTAATTCTTGAAATTAGAAAGTTAATTCCAGCTTCATCTCTTTACAGAAATAATCTGTGCATGCTGCTAAAATATATACATTTAAAGGATAAGAAAAAGCTTTGTGAGTATGCCTCTTTTAAATTTTCATATTCTTTTCAGTTGAAATTTTCAGTTGAGGTAGGCCTTAATCTGAGTATTAGCCACCTGTGGCTTCTGGAAGTTTATTTACATATTTTGTGGCCAAACTCCTTGGTTATTTAGCTTGCTGTACTTGCTGTTTAACTAGATGGTCCAATAAAGCCATAGAAGAATATTGTATAAAATAATATTATACAATGCTATAGATCTATTGTCTAAATCCTTTACGTGCAAAGAAATGGCAGTAGTGACATTCAGGCTGAAATACAGATACATCAGATATATTATCACAAAGTTATTAACCTGTGAGTTGGTGTGAATAGTGGGCAGTGCACAGTAGGGATGCCCCCGGATATCAAAAGCAAAATAAGAGAGAGAAACAGAGATAATACGCCCCTTCCTGTTGCGGTCAGCCGCAGCCTTCTAGAGTGTGTAGGGCGCTTCCTTGGGAGGGAANCCTCCCCCCCGCCCATACTCCATGTTCCATGAAAGAAATAAACTGAAACGTTCTTTTTTCTTTCCTAAGCAAAACCCCAGTTTTTAAAAACTAACAGAGGCCTCCTCCTTTTGTTCAAGGACATACAAATAAGGCCCTTAATTTTCCCATGAAGTCATCAGCAAGGGTCATTATCTGAATTTGTACAGAGTAGGCAAAACATAATTTTTTTTAATATGGTTAATTTTTTCTTCCCAGTCATTGCAGCTGCATTTGCAAAGTAAAAAAAAAAAATAATTTCAAAGGAAATGAGAAAACACAAGCTTTCTCCTCCCACTTGTAAGATCAGTTATAGCTTAACTACACTATGCTAGAAAAAAATGTCTGAATGAGACTTTTCCCATTCAGTACCAATTGTGAACTAATAACTTCTCTGCCATGAAGTCTGCATACATTTAGGGACACAGGAATTTTTACTCTATTAAATTAAACATATTCATAAATTTTAGAAGGAACAGGCTGTATGTTTGAAGAATGAGGGACTACAATGAGTAATTCAGGAAATACAATATAACTTAGTCTTACTATATTTTTTTTGTTTGCTGATTTGCTTAGAGAGCAGGCTTACAATTTGGCCAAATTATATTTGTCTTTGGGTTAATTTGGAAGGTATGTAATTACCTAGGTGGCTTGAGAGCTCAGTACTACAGTGGGAGATGGAAGTGCTTTTCCTTCACTTTGCATTTTGCAGGAAATGTTATAGGGTTTTTTTATTCTTCATATTAATTTATACATTACATTTACAGAGAGATTCAGAATGTTGGTGAACTAGTTTTGTGCCAGCTGTTAACACTGATCATTTAAACAGTAGTTATTATCAAAGTTACACTAATCTTAAGCACTTCTTGTGACACTTTTCTCACATGTGGTGAAAAATATAGCTGAACATAGAACATACAACTGCTTTACTAAAGCAGGAAAGACACTTCAAAAAGAGTGTACAGTAAGTCTTCAAATACTTATGATTGACACCATTTAGTGGGTGCTTAGTGCCATATATCCTTTTAAAATCTCATCTTCTGATAAGAGTTAATAACACATTCAAAGACTATTGTAAACCCTTTTTTATTGCTTAAATATTCAATGGTGCCAAAAGTACCTTTGGCTTGTTCATGCCATACACTTATAAGACGAATATGACACTTGAGTCATGCTTAAATTCACACTCTAACCATAAAAGATGAAGAAAAGCATGTTAGTTTTGTTAAGATTCTGACTCCTTCAGCTGCCTCTCCTTTTAATCTTGTCAGTCTTTTTTTCCCTTTCTCATACTTGTTCTTTGCCAAAAGGTTAATTGATATTATATTTAGGCAGTAAACAGAGAGCCTACCCTAAAACCATTATTTTTTTCACTGGAAAAATGCAACAATAACCATGAACAGCAAAATCATTACAAAACAAAGCCTCCTTTCCAAAGGCTTTTTCCTTTTTTTCCCATATGCCATTCAAACCATAGCCTGCCGCTTTAAGCTCTACATGATATAGGCCGAATTCTTTGAAGTTCCTAAATATTGCATTTATGTATCACATGAGTATTCCTGTCCTCATAAATTACCTCTCTATCCTTCATTTCAATGAATGGTTCTGCAAATACCACCAGAGGTCTTTAGAGTACCACCAAAATCCTCATTCCTCTTCTGTCCTGTCCTCTCCTGTCCTGTCCTGCCCTCTCCTCTCATTTCTCCATCATCCAGCCATTCAGCTGTGCTAAAGTTTTAATTTAGGTTTTGAAGAAAAGTGTTCTGGGTTTTCTTCACTGCATGTGTCCTTTGTTTCACTAACACTCCAAGTGCAGCCTGCTCAAGTTGCACTGTCACAGTTGTCTTGAAGAATGACTGTTCTGTGCAGAAAATAGAACCATGAGAGAACACAGTGTTTCAAGGTGTTTCCTTTCACCTATTCTAGTTTATCTCACTGGTAACATTTGCAGATACAAATGGATTCAAGTCTAATTCCAGATGCAGTTTAATATTTGTCATTACTTTTGTATAGCAGACTCATTTATTCTTAACATTTATGGTCCTTTTGTCATTCAGATTCTGGAGTAAGTTAGTGTAACTAGAATAAGTGATAAAAAAATTAATATTTCCTTTATATTTAAAATAAGAACTATAAACCTTTTATGCTAATAATACAATATATAGCCAAAGAGTATTACTAAGTAGCCTGGAAAACTATTTAATTCCTTTACATTCTATGATTTAAATGTGTTTTTTTGGCATTTTATCTGGGTCAGGTACTTTACATTAATAATCTACTAAACTGCTCTGCACCCTTTTCTCTCTGCATGCTATATATCATTCTTCAGGTTACCTCACAGGGTTTTGGCACCTTTCTCAGATTATCTCAATTCATTACTTTATCAAAATACTTATTTTTAAAATTTTAATGAAATTCAATTAATGATTTATTTACAATACAACATGCTCACTTTTAATATAGGTAAATTAATAAATTTCCCATAGTAACTAGTAAAAGTGTATTTATCCTCCTTCAGGTCTTCCTATTTAGTTATTAAATTTATCACTGTGTACATCTTTTTTCTTCTCCTGAGCATTATCTTGTGTCAGTGTAACATTATTCCAGCTAACAGCTGGCTGTACCTTCACACATCTCAAACAAAGGTGTTTCTAGAGTGTACTTTATTCACTTAGCCTTGACAAAACTCCAAATTCCTTTCACTCTGAGTTTCTACAAATTCCTGTGTAAAATGATCACTCTTATGCTTTGAGGAGATTGTCCTTAAAGATCAGCAAGCTGTCATGGACTATCATGCCCTTAAGAATGAGATCCCTGGGAGGACAAGGCCATTCAGGGGAAACTGCTGGCCAGTTCTCAAGTCTGCTGCCCTGAAGGGTCTTTTTTCTGCTATCTACCTTTTCTGTTTACGTCAGAATTTAAAATTGTACAATGGCATGGTCACAGCAGCAAAGGCTGTCATCGATCTTAAAATCCATGACCATTCCTCTTTTGCATGAACAGTAGATGCAGCAGCGCACTTTCTCTAGTTTGGCCATCCAAAACCTGCGTTAAAAATTGATCCTGACTGTCGTGGTTTAGCGAAGCTTGGGTTTTAGTTAAGGAAAAATCCACCAGCTATGGAAGTGATGTTTTTGCAAGGGGCTGCTCTAGCTTCCTCCAGACCTGATAAACCCAATCAACTGGCTAGTTCGAATACTGACAACTCTGTTAAGCCACTTAAGAAGCTTGCCATGCCTCTGTAAACCACATTTAAGTACAAACAAGCCTGGGAAACCTCTCTCTTGCTTCCAGCCTTTGGACAGGTGACTGGGGTGCCGGCGCGGCCCAGCGGGGCTGGGCCATGGCCTTGCCCTCTGTGGGCCAGCCCCCATGGCATGGCCTGCTCCGAGCGGGCCAGCCCCGCGGTGTGGCTTAGCAAGATCTTGGCCGCTCCTGCTCCATGTGGGCAGGCCTGCGGCTCGGCTCAGCCAGGCCAGTCCCCCCAGTGCAGTCCGTGCGGCCCTGCTCCTTCACGGCCCGGCCAGGTCGGCCCCCGGCGGAGCAGTGCAGGGCCGGGCCGGCGGGGAGAAAGCCACTCTCAGAGCTCCGGGCCAAAACTCCCCCTCCAACTGAGGCCGGGACGACGCAGCCGAATTTCATCGAGCTGCTGCTTGGCAGAG